>ML348278.1:0-110417 GCA_005239505.1 Nicotiana paniculata | reverse complement strand
ATCCTATATTACTTGTCGACCACGTACACTTGCGTGTGCATTGGGAAATCAACCAACAGGTCCTTGACCCCATTCATGAATATACGTGTAAATTATGATATTTAAGGAAAACTTAGCAATGAATACGCACAACGCGGGAGAAATTCATAAGGGAAGCACAAATTGTTCTGCGGATTATCAAGTAGCTCGTCACATCTCTAAAATAGTGAATCTATCTCAAGTCGTACAGGAAATAAAGGAATTAAATGAGCAAAGATAACTCAAATAGTACAGTTATATCATGGCGTGAAACTAAATCTACCCGGACTAAATCAAGAATTCTATTATACGCATGGACACCCGTCACCTCATATGTGCGTAGCTCCCACAACATGTAGCACATAATATAACACCTACGGGGTAAATTTCCCCTTACAGGGTTAGACAAGAGACTTACCTCGCTCTGAAGTCCCATAACTGGCTCCAACACCACTCTAACACCTCAAACCGATGCCTGTCTCTCCAAGACAGTCAAACAATTTGCAAACCCAAAAAAATATACTCTAATACTCATAACAAATCAATTTATAACAATTCCCAACTCCGTTCGAAAAGTCAATAAAGTCAACCCTCGGGCCCATATGCCCGAATTCGGAAAATTTTAAAAATAAATATTTCCCGTAACTCATATGGTCTATATCCAGAAAATTATCCAATTTCGTCCGTGAATTGACCCTCAAATCAAGAATTTACCATTTCTCAACTTTGGAGCTGAAAATCCCAATTTCTACAATCCATACACGGATAAAAATAATATTCAACAGAAATAACAATGGATAAACATCAAAATAAAGGTCAGATATTTACCCCCTTGTTGACACGAGAACAACGCCGCAAAAATCACGTCAAAATGGAGCTTTAGAACCCAAGATATGCCCAAAATACTAAAATTCTCAGTTTAAAACACTGTCCAGATGATGTTTCTTCATCGCCTTCGCGGGAGACCTTCGTGCTCGCGAAAAGAAATTTTTTTGCATTGACTGGTCAACCCAAAAATCCTTCTTCGTGTTCGCAGAACCTCTCTCACATTCGCGAAGAACAAAGCTTCGCACCAGAAACTAGTAATTTTGTGCGACACGGAAATGGGCATAACCCTCTCATACTACATCTAAATTCTACGATTCTTGTTGTTGTGGCTCCGTAATTACGATAAGGATATAATGGTTCAATCCAATAAAAAATCAAAGGTTTTTTCCTCAATATAGTTCCCTTTATGCCCAAAGAAACGATGCCGAAACATCAAATAAGAGTGCGACACAACCCAAACACCTCCGAAACACACAGAAGCTCTTGGGACTTTCAAATCCCGATTTCGAGGTCGTTTACACAAAATTCAAACCCTGGTCAAAACTTCCAACTTAAAGCTTCCGAATTTAGAATTTTCTTTCCAAATCAACTCTGAACTTCCTGAAATTCAATTCCGACCACACGTACAAGTCATAATACATAAAGTGAAGCTACTCAAGGCCTCCAATCATAGAACGACGCGCTTAAGCTCAAAATCACTGGTCAAGTGGTTATAAATCGGGGATCAAATCTAGAGAAGTAGAACGTGGTGGTTGTGGGAGCGTCTTCACGACCAGATGCGCCAAGACCTTAATGAGTTGTACTTCCTCCCTCAATGATTCCATCTCTTGAGAAATCCTAGCAACATATTCGTCATTCCGAGTATCGTCCTTTTCTCCCGATCGCCCCTGGCTATTAGCGATCGTGTTCGGTCGGGTTATATTTCGCAGACATCTTCCCTTTTGATCTCAAGTCGTATGGTGGTTTCGTTAGTTTTTCGGTCAACATATACCAACTTTTTCTTTTAGGGAATAACAATAAATTAATGCAAGGAAAGAAAAGAAAAGAAAATGAAAAAGAACAAAAGTTAGTTTTAGTGTTTGCACAAATATGAGCACATAGAGAAATTAGTCCACATATGCAAGAAAACACATTTCCTAATGTTCGAGAGACCTCTCCTTTCCTGAGCTAGGCCTAAGTCGCGAATGTTTTGACAAACTATTAGATTTGACACATTCAGATCCGAAGAAAATTTTGGTTTTCATTAATAATAAATGGATTGTAATAGGAGAGAGCAAACGTTACAATATTATTTCGAACATTGATAAGATTAAATGGGCTCAACAGACTTGTCCTTAGGTAAATGGAATGGTTCGGGATAAAAGATACAAGGTGGGATAAGGTTTGAAATCAACCAACTTCTAACAACCATCCCCGAAATCATTTTCCAAATCTTCTTCCTCTTTCGGTTACTCTTTTGGGTCTTCTTCAAATTATTCCTATTCATCATCATTGAACTTAGGCTTCAAAACTGATTGAGCCATCGGTTGTTAAAAATATCATTCAAGATTGGCTTCGAAATGAAAAATTAAAACAATCTGTAAATGTCGAGGAAGATCTTGATAAAATCGAGTAGCTTGAACAAAGTAATATTATTGTTAATATGTTTGTTGTATATTGATGTTGTAAATATTTTATATTTATTGTAAAACTCATTATTATAATTATTTTTGTAGATGTAGCCAGCGATGGAAAAGACCCTTCCGTAGTTGACGTGTAACCGACTGACTGAAAATAGGGAAGCAGAGGGATTAGTTATGATGATTATGTTAATGATAGTTGTTTCCGGCAAAGTATTTCCTATAATAGAATCAATGTTAGATTTTTTCAGTTGTGTAGGAGCAATATTGGGTACTGCCTTGGTGGTGTCCTCTGGTGCTTTTGCGTATGAGCTAACTGTAACGACCCGACCGGTCGTTTTGCTTTCTAGATTCCTGTTCCCCTAAATAAAACTACCCGTATACGCTTTTACTATTTTATGACTTGTGGGGATGATTAGTTCGGGATTTGGAAGGGTTGGGTTGAAATCGGAAAACTTGATTCCTTAAGTTGGCCTTAAAAGGCTAAGTTTGACTTCAATCAACGTTTTAAGTAAATGACCTCAGAATAGGAATTTGACGGTTCCAATAGTTTTGTACGATGATTTAAGACTTGGGCGTATGTTCGGATCAGGTTTTGGATGACCTGGGAGCGTTTCAGCGCTTAATAGTGAAAGATGGCATATTGGGTTAGTGTCATAAGTTTGGGTTGCGGTGGATTCTTATGTTATAGATGTCCGTTTGGGATTCTGAGCCCGGGAATAGTTCCGTATGGTAATTTTGGACTTAGAAGCGGGACCAGATGTGTAGTTGGAAGTCCGTAGGTCGATACAGGGTCATTTGGAAAAAGTTGGAAATTTGAAGGTTTTTAGGAAGTTTGATTGAGAGTGGACCTTTTGATATCGGGTTTGGATTCTGATTCCCGAAGTTGGAGTAGGTCCGTAATATCATTTAGGACTTGTGTACAAAATATGAGGTCAATCAGGCGTGATTTTATAGGAATCAGATGTGCGGATGTGTTTTAAAAGTTGTGAGTTTTCATGATTTGATTCATGAATGTTGGCGTCCGATTCGTGCTGTTAGATGTTATTTTCGAGCTTCGATCGTTCAAGCAAAATCATATGATGATTTAGACTTGTACGTTTGGTGTGAATCCCCGAGGGCTCGAGTGTGTTTTGGACATGTTCGGATGGATGAGAAGACTTCAATTTTTCTGTTTTTTTTACTGGTGTCTCAGGTGCCGTAAATGCGAGAATTGCTTCTCATTTGCGAACCAAGTATTTGCAAAGAAGCCTGGTTAAGGCAGGACTCGTATTTGCGAGATTTCCATTCGCTTTTGCGACCAACCTCCCTTCGCATTTGCAAATAAGTTGTCGCATTTACGACTTTGATAGTGGGAGGCTCAGCTTTGCATTTGCGACCTTCGCATTTGCGAACA
Source organism: Nicotiana paniculata (assembly GCA_005239505.1). NCBI lineage: Eukaryota > Viridiplantae > Streptophyta > Magnoliopsida > Solanales > Solanaceae > Nicotiana > Nicotiana paniculata. The sequence goes on along the minus strand of ML348278.1, from coordinate 106,556 downwards.
AGGTGTCGCAATTGCAACACCTGCGACCTGTGCAACAACTTTTAATGCGAGACTTAGCTTTATTTTCCTCATTTCCCACTTGGTCTTGGACGATTTTGAGAGCATTTTGAGAGGGGTTCCATCAACATCAAGAGGTAAGTGATCCCTATCAATTATTTAGCTAAATACACGAATCATAAGTAGATTTAACATGGAAAATGGTGGGATTTATGGGATTTTTGAGGAAAACCTAGGGTTTTGATAAAAAAGCGAGTTAACCACGAAAATGATTATGGAATGGGGTGAAAATTATATATTTGTGTTGGTAAGGCTATGGTTAACAACTTTCTTAAAATATTTTCGGAATTGGGATACGTGTGCTTGAGGATGAATTTTAGGAACTCATCAATTGGGATTGGGTAATCACTCTAATAGTTAAGATATGAACTTTTGAACATGTATTGACTATTTTATACAACATTTGACTAGTTTCGAGTCGTTTGGCACAAAATTGAGGGTTTAAAGCACAATTGTGGACTGGAAAGTAAGCTTGAGATGAGGTAAGTCTCTTTTCTAACCTTATAAGAGATAATTAACCCCATAGGTGAATTGATTTAATATGTGATTCTATTTTTGGGGGATATGCATGCACGAGGTGACGAGAGTCCGTACGTAGCTGCAAATTATGCATATGTCCGGGGTAGTTTAGGACCCAAATCATGTGATACTTGCGATATTTACACTCTACTTGCTAATTTAAATGCTTAAATCATATCGGAACTTGATAATGGAATTGTAAAAGGTCGAATTTTATTTACTTGAGTTTTGGACGGGTTACTTTACCATTAATGAGAATTGATGTTTCCCTGAATATTAGCCTCTTAGTAATCTTTGAATCAGTTGTTTATAAAGTATTTTCCGTTTGTATGGAGCGGGCCGAACGCCTCGGTAATAGAATAGATGCATCAATGGTTCGTGCCGTTCGACCCTCGACAGTGCACAATCGTGTAGGATCTGAGGCAGGTGCATCTGGTTATCAGTCTCGCGTGCATCCTTGACTTCCTCGAGACTTAGCGGTGAGCTGCCTTCCGAGCTCGTTTTGCAGCACCCGAAGTCTTCCTTTTGTTTTTACTTTCTATCTATTTCACTTCAGACAGTAGTGCAGTATTTTTTATATATTCTACTTGTAGCTCATACACTTGTGACACCAGGTCTTGGAAATTATGCTAGCAGACACATGATGATTTTTGGATTATTTTACTTATCTCATTTGCTCTTAAAATTAGTTATCTCTCATCTTATTAAGTTTTTACTTCCTATTTATGAACTAGTTAAAATCATCTATTTTAAAAATATTAAAATAAACATCACGTGGTTAGTTCACTGTTGGCTTGCCTAACGGTAGCGTTGGGCGCCCTCATGGCCTATAGGAGAAATTGGGTCGTGAAAACATGGTATCAGAGCACTAGGTTCACGTTGGTCTCACAAGTTATGAGCAAGCCTAATAGAGTCTTGCAGATCGATGCGGAGACGTCCGTACTTATCTTCGAGAGGCTATAGGGTGTTAGGAAACTACTCTTTCTTCATCCCCTATCATGAAACTAATGTTATACTAAGTGTATTTCTATTATTCTCTCATAGATGGTGAGAACGCGCACGAAAGATGTTCCAGACCCAGGAGGAGCTCCTCCTCTTGTTGCTAGAGGCCGAGGCAGAGGCCGGGGGAGGGCACCGACCCAAGGTAGGGGACAAGGATGTCCCAGAGTTTCCCTATCCATGCCACTAGTGGATCTAATAGAGGATCCCATTATTGAGGAGCGGGCTGAGGTGCCTGCAGTAGAGCCAGCCTCGGTAGATTTTATGTCAGCACTAGGCTTCCAGGAAGTCATGGGTCGTATACTACGGTACATGGATACTATGACCCAGGCTGATTTACTTCCAGCAGACCCACCCACATCTCAGGCTAGAGGGGGAGCACAAACCCCTACTGCTCAGGCTCTTGGGCATGCAACTGCTGTATATCAGACCCCGAGCACACTACCCGTGGGCAGAGCCCAACTAGTGGAAGCTGCCGCACCTGAGCCCAGACCGGCTGCGGCTGGCGAGCTGCAGAAGATATTGGTTAGATGGACTAGGCTACACCCTCCTGTCTTTAGGGATGACCGACATGAGGTTCCCCAGGACTTCATTAATCGGTGCTGGGACAGACTGCACAACTTGAGGATATTAGAGACCCACGGGGTAGATTTTACTACTTTTCAGCTGGAGTGCATGGCTCGTAGATGGTGGTAGTCTCATCTTCTTGGCTGACTACAGGTTCTCCTCCCTTGACCTGGGATTAGTTTACACGCCTTTTCTTGGATAGGTATATTCCACCCTCATAGAGAGAGAGTTGCAGTTTTAGTTTGAGCAGCTCCAATAGGGTCAGATGTCAGTGACCAATTATGAGACGAGATTCTTTAAGTTGTCTCGCCATACACTTACGATAGTTCCTACTAAGGCGGAGAGAGTACAGAGGTTTGTTGCGGGTTTGCACTCCGGTATTTCAGCCACTATGGCCCGAGAGATAGAGATGGGGACTTCTTACTAGCTGATTGTGGAGATAGCTCAGAGGATTAAGGGTTATCATCAACGGGGCCGAGAGAAAATGTCCCGGGTAAAGCGATTTTGTTATTTTTGGAGGGTTCAATGATGCTCCATCTGGGGGCATAGGTCAATTTGGGAGAGTTTAACCTAGCCGAGCCATATATCCAGAACCGACGCCTCCTCGGGGTGCTCCAGTTTGACCTTATTTTAGCGCCATGCCATACCCACCAGCTATTCAAGGTTCCTCCAGTGGGTATTCCAGCCATCAAGGTCAGACTTTGGGTCAGAAGTCCTTTGTACCGAGAGGTTGTTTCGAGTGCGGGGATTTCAGCCACGTATGGAGGTTCATCCCCAACCTTTGGGGCAAGGTAGTTCAGCAAGGTTCTCAACCTATGATTACAACACCAATAGCCGAACTAGGTATTCGTTCGGCCAGAGGCGAATGGCAGATGGTTTGGGGTCGTCCTAGAGGTGGAGACCAGGCAGGTGGAGGCTATCCAGGTGGCTCTCTAGCTAGATTCTATGCTTTCCCGGCCATACCAGATGTAGTGGCCTCAAATATTGTGATCACAGGTATTATTTTTGTCTGCGGTAGGGATGCTTTGGTATTACTTGATCAAGGGTCCACATATTCATATGTGTCCTATTTGTTTGCTTATTTCCTGGATATTTCTCGTGAGTCCTTGGGTACTCCTATTTATGTGTCCACTCTGGTGGGCGATTCTATTGTTGTGGATTGGGTCTATCGGTCGTGCATTGTTACATTCTATGGTTATGAGACTAGAGCAGATCTTCTACTGCTTGATATGACCGACTTTGAGGTCATCCTGGGCATGGACTGGTTATCTCCATATCACGCCATCCTTGATTGCCATGCCAAGACTGTTACCTTGGCGATGCTAGATTTGCCTAGATTGGAGTGGAATGGTTCGTCTGTCAGCACACCTAGTCGGATCATCTCTTTTATGAAGGCTTGACACAGGGTCGAGAAAGGTCATTTGACTTATCTAGCCTATGTTCAGGATACTACCATAGAGACTCTGGCGATTGATTCAGTACCCGTAGTCCGGGAGTTCTCCGATGTGTTTCCTTTCGATCTTCTAGGCATGCCACCAGATCGTGATATCAATTTTTTTCATTGATTTGGATCCAAGTACCCAACATATATCTATCCCACCGGACCGTATGGCTCTAAAAGAGTTGAAGGAGTTGAAGTAACAACTTGAGGAGTTGCTAGAAAAAGGGTTCGTTAGGACGAGTGTATCACCTTGGGGTGCACCAGGTGTTATTTGTGAAGAAAAAAGATAGGACTATGCGGATGTGCATTGATTACCGCTAGTTGAACAAAGTTACCATTAAGAACAAGTACTCGTTGCCGCTGATTAATGATTTTTTTGACCATTTGCAGGGTGCCAAGGTGTTCTCTAAGATCGACTTGAGATAGGGGTACCAACAGTTGAAGATTCGGGATTCAGATGTTTCGAAAACTGCTTTCCGGACTAGATATGGCCATTATAAGTTTCTAGTGATGTCCTTCGGTCTGACTAACGCCCCACCAAAATTTATAAATTTGATGAATAGGGGTTCAGGCCATATATTAATTCATTAATCATTGTATACGTTGATGACATTTTGATCTACTCGCGCTGCATGGAGGAGCACGAGCAGCATTTCAGAGTGGTGCTTCAGACCTTGCGGGAACAGAAGCTATATGCTAAGCTCTCCAAGTGTGTGTTTTGGCTAGATTCTGTAGCATTCTTGGGGCATGTTGTATCAAGCAATGGTGTTAAAGTGGATCCCAAAGAAGATTGAGGCAGTTCAAAGTTGGCTTCGTCCTACTACGATGACTAAGATCAGGAGCTTCTTAGGTTTAGCAGATTATTATTGCCGGTTTGTGGAGGGCTTCTCATCTATTGCAACACCTTTGACTAGATTGACCCAGAAGGTTGCTCTATTTCGTTGGTCCGATGATTGTGAGGCGAGCTTCCAAAAGCTCAAGACAGCTTTGACTACGACACCGGTTCTAGTGTTTTCTTCTGGTTCGGGGATGTATACTGTCTATTGCGATGCTTCATGTGTTGGTTTGGGTTGTGTATTGATACAGGAGGGGTGAGTTATTGCATATGCTTCACATCAGCTGAAGCCCCATGAGAAGAATTATCCTTTACACGATTGGAGTTGGCCGCTATTGCTCATGCTCTTAAGATATGGAGGCATTATATTTATGGGGTTTCCTGTGAGGTTTACACTGATCAATGCAGCTTGCAACATTTGTTCAAGAAAAAGGATATCAATTTTAGGCACCGCAGGTGGCTTGAGCTACTAAAAGACTATGATATTACCATTCTTTATCATCCGGGCAAGGCGAATGTAGTTGAGGATGCCTTGAGCAGAAAGGTGGAGAATATGGGTAGCTTGGAATTCATTTCAGTAGAGGAGAGGCCATTATCTTTTGACATTTAGTCCTTGGTTAACAGACTTGCGAGGTTGGAAATTTGAGAGCCAGCCGAGTTCTTGCATGCTTCGTTGCCGCATTCTTCACTATTGGAGCAGATCAAGGCTCGTCAGTTTGATGATCCGCACTTGTTGGTTCTCAGGGAGACAGTACTACAGGGTGGTGCCAAGGAGGTTACTATCAGTGAGGATGGTGTTTTGAGACTCCAGGGTTGCCTATGTGTTCCTACTATTGATGGTTTGAGGGAGAGGATTCTAGAGGAGGCACACAGTTCTCTGTATTCTATTCATCTAGGTGCCACAGAGATGTATTGTGACCTGAGGCAGCATTGTTGGTCGCGGCGGATGAAGAAGGGAATAGTTGATTATGTTGCGAGGTGTCTAAATTGCCAGCAAGTTAAGTATGAGCATCAGAGGCTAGGTGGCCTATTCCAGCAATTAACTATACCTGAGTGGAAATGGGAGCGCATTACTATAGACTTCGTAGTTGGATTGCTGCGGACCTTGCAGAAGTTTGATGCAGTTTGGTTCATCGTCGACAGGTTGACCAAGTCGGTGCACTTCATTCCGGTTGTGACCACGTATACTTAAGAGAGGTTGCCTAGATTTACATTCAGAAGATAGTTCGATTGCCTGGTGTGCCTATTTCCATCAAATCAGATAGAGGTTCTTAGTTCACTTCGCATTTCTAGAGAGTAGTACAAAGTGAGTTGGGGACCCGAGTAGAGCTCAGCATAGCCTTTCATCCACAGACCGACGGGCAGTCGAAGCGGGCAATTCAGATCTTGGAGGACATGCTCAGAGCATGTGTGACTGACTTTGGAGGGTAGTGGGATCAATTCTTTCCTTTGACTGAGTTTTCTTACAACAACAGTAAATTAGTCCAGCATCGAGATGGATCCATTTGAAGTTTTATATAGTAGGCGATGTCGTTCTCCCATCGGATTGTTTGATCTCGATGAGGCTAAATTACATGGTACCGATTTGGTGAAGGATGCCTTGGAAAAGGTAAAGTTGATTCAGAAGTGACTTCACACAGCACAGTCCAGATAGAAGAGTTACACGGATCAGAAGGTGCGTGATTTATCATTTAATGATAATCTTCACTAGCTGGGTACCTCGTACCCTTCTTCATCTTGCTTCTTTTACCTGTTAAAACTTGTATCAACCTTCTGATTCTCTCATTGCTTTTCACCATATGGGTGGATAAATATTCTTGCCTTAAATCTCCTTATCAAGAACCTTACACGTCTTAGTACACATGTTTTGCTGAAGACCTCACATTTATCCATCATAGAAATGATGCAAAATCGAGTTTCTCTAACTCAACCCTTCCACAACCACATGATATCTCTTACCAACTGTCTTTTGGATGAAGGTATCGACTTATTTTGAATAAAATAGAATTTAGCAGTCCAAATTCTTACAAGTGAGCTCTATCACACGACATACCTATAAGAAAGACATAACTCGACACGGCTTGTAGACTCCTTAGTATAGAACTGCTCTGATACCACTTTTGTCGCATCCCAAACCGATGGGCCCCAACGGGCACCCGGTGTTTTACTCAACCGAGTACCAACTAAATGTATCTTCCGTATCATATTATCATAGGTAAATGAACCATAAAGGTTGTCATGTGATGACTAAAATAAAGCATGAGGGAATAGTCAATATAGTGTGACCCAACTTGATGTACCGACTTATACATATGACGTACGAGCCTATAAGGCCGACACGATCTTCAATATACACAAAACATAGGCCGACAAGGCCATAAAAGTATCCGTATACATGACATCTGTCTATAAGCCTCTAAGAGTACATAAATATCTTAAAGATCGGGACAGGACGTCGTCATACCAATTAATACATGTCCTAATAATACTGGCCAAATAAGCAACTCCGGAGCAAATAGAGCGCACCAACACTTTCCGCTGAGCTGATAGACTCTTGGAGGACTCTCAACCTATCTATCGGGACCTACATGCATGAAACGCAGCGTCCACAGGCAAAAGGGACGTCAGTACAAATAATGTACCGAGTATGTAAAGAATGAAAATTAGTAAACAATAGACATGAGAGAAACATGGAGTAAAAGACTCAACATGCTAGGCTGAATAACTCTGTGAATCATTAATATTTACACTTCCATTCATATGCGTATAAATGTCATACCATGTATAGGTATACGCGTACATAACATCATCAAGCCTCCGAGGGCACCCATCATATCATCTCGGCCACTGTGGACAAAATCATCAACATATACCAGCTGATCAGATGGTGGTGCGTGTATAACGCCATAACCTTTACCATATCCCATATACATATAATATACGTGTATATAATGCCTTCTGGTCATTGGTCAATGTACATGTAAAAATGCATGAAATACATAAAAAGTCGTTAATAAGATTTCTCGTAATGTCATAAGATCATTACGCCTTTGATTAATATCATGGAATAGAATTTATCAACTTACATACTTTCTGAGACCTATGAATAACTCATAGAATAATAGGACACATGGGAAATCAAGAACATAGGCACCTCTAGCATTTTTATGAATAGAGTCATTTATGAAATTGTGTATTTGCTCGTTTCGTGTGTATCATATGGATCATGTCAAAAGGAAAGAAGGGATAGCCTTAACATACTTGAGTCGATTCTCTTGACAATCGCTCTAACACACGCCAAACGCAACAAATCATGCAACGACGAGATCAAAGTAGGTAAAAATCCGTACAATATTCCTGAGAATGATTGTACCGGGCTTTCTTAGAAATACATTTCACGTTGCTATTACATAATCTTGTTATGCACATTGTTAAGTAAATCATGTTGCCATTCAAATCCATATCACATCTCTCTTTGAATTTAAGAAGTCTTTTACCTTAATGAGGTAAAGACATCTCTTTAAAATTGTTGGTTGGTGGGTCCTACTTTGTGGCTTAGTTGGCCAAAGAATTACCTCTAAATATGCCACCTTGCATAAAAACTAAAGAGTCATTATTTCCTAATAATCATATTGAGCCTCCCAAAATAGTCCACAAAACCTAATCACTTCATACATAAGACGACTACCGTAGTAGTGTCAAACGACCCGGAAATATTAACAATGAACGACCAGACCACCACCCTAACATCTATATGGTGTTTCTATACACCCTTCCTCCTACAAAACTACACAAAAATTAGTAAAACATGCAGCCCAACAGCAACACAAAACAGTCCACAAGACAGTCTGCTACAATTGAATAACTCGAACTCACGGCTTTCGATCACCGTCTCGTGAGTTCTTACAAGTATAGAACGAATTTCCATGAATTTACAGCAGAAAAAACGGATGAAAGAGAGAAGTAAACTTACCTTACTTTTTGGATAACTCAGCCCTTATGTTGGTTCTTCAAACTCTAGGTTTTACCCCAAATTAGAACTTGAAAGAGAGAAAATCAATTAGGGCTTGTGGATAATTTTTGGCAGGAAGCTTGCAGGATATAAGACTTCAAATGGGATCTTTGGCCGACCCGAAATTGCCTATTTTTGGGCTCTCATTTAACCAAGTAGGTGACACACCTACTTCTCACCTAGCAGCCTGTACAGTATCGCAACAATGCCTATATCTCTCTACTCCGATGTCGTATTGATAAATGGTTTAATGCGTTGGAAATTAGAATGATACATATTCAATTTGGTGGGTAGATCACCCCGTAATTCCAAGTAAATTGGGATAAAATCTTAGTAACATTTGACCTAAAGTTTAAATAAAATTATGAACATAAGTTGCGACACTTTTTTTCGACTTTTGTTTCATAACTAGTTTGACTTCAAGACTTATGTTACGGATATTATATGATTCAAATACCTTAAAACACAACCTATTGAGAATATTAATAAGCCCTAGGTTTACCCAAAAATATGGGTTACAACATCCTTGATTCGTTTAACTTCTAATACTTGTTAATCACCCTTATACACTCTTGTATCATTTAAGACCAATAGTATTAACTTCTTATCGTCTCAAAGATAATATTTTCTCAGATTTATGTTGACTACCTTATGGAATGAACCAACGTACGTGAATATGGGTTGTAACAATCTCAATGCTTGTCACAACCCAAAATCCCAACACAGGTCGTGATGGCGCCTAACGCCGGAGTCAGGCAAGCCAACAATTGTTTACTACTGAGATTATCCTTATTTGACATACCAACCCCACACTTACAAAATTTTAAACTTAGATAATTTAAATAAAAATGGATACATTAACCAACTTAAGTAAATACAACAATAAGGATCATGAACCAATATATACAGTCCCAAAATATAGAGTCTACTATGTGTGTGCCAGGAACTAGTGTCATAAGTCAACAGGCGAACTAGTAGAATATACAAAAGATGATACAAACTGTACTGCTTCCTGAAAGAAATATACAGAAATAAACAAAAGATAACTCCATAGTATTGCTGAGAATCACCAAGGGAGGTAGCTCTCCGTGGAGTCAGGTCCAGAATATATGTCAAGCTCCGGTCGGATAACCAGATGCACCAGCCTCAAAACCTGTACAATTAAGTACAGAAGCGTAGTATGAGTACATAAACAAATATGTACCCAGTGAGTATCCCGCCTAACCTCGAAGAAGTAATGACAAGAGGTCGACGTGATAATTACTAGGGTCAGACAATGTGGGATAGGTACAGGCTAACCAGTAATAGCAGTAATGAACAGTAATACAGAAATGAGCATCAAATAACAATCTCTAGCACCCTCGCGCCATCCTTTCCCATGGCATGCAAGCTATTTAACCTTCTATATTTTCATGAAATCAACAATTACAATTAGAGGGCTTCTCACAAATTACCAAACATATACAGGCTGTGAACGTACGATCATTACGATGTGAAAAGTAAATGTGCACTACCGAGGGTCGAACGGCCCGAACCATAGATGCATCTATCTGCCCCGCTCGCGAATCGAACATGCGACACGGTTAATATAATACCATGACCACCCCTGCTCGCGAATCATACATGCGACTAGGGTTAATATAATACAAAGACCACCCCTGCTCGCGAATCATACCTGCAACTCGGGTTCCCATATAAATTCATGATTAGCAGGAGATTTCCAGATAATTTAGCAAGGAACATACTAACAGTGTGAGAATTTTAGAAATATAAACTTCAAGAATAACCCCTTAGGCCTTCACATGTGAGATTCTGGGATATTAGACTACTTAATCCATATACAAGATCACATATACAACACATAAAACATGCTTGTGAGTCCTAAACTACCCGACAAGGCATAATAATAGTTGCGTACGGACTCTCGTCACTTAGTGCGTACGCAGCCCCCGCAAATAAGGACAAAACAACCATTTATAATCACCTATGGGGACAATTCTCTCTTACAAGGTTAGAAAGGAGACTCACCTCGTGTCGAATTCACTCCCCGGACCAAGAACGTGCCCGAAACTCCGAACTCTACATCCGAGTACTCAAAGTATGGAAATTCTCCTACTTGTTTAGTAAATTCACCATTCTTGAAGAAATTCTAAAATCCGACCCTGGGCCCGCATGCTCGGATTCTAATAATTCTCGAAGGAAACACTCACCCATAGCCTAAGGATCATTAATAAGCAATTTTTACTTGATTTCACAACTAATTCACGGGTAAATTCTCAAATTATCGAAAGCCCTAGGTTACTACCCAATTCTTGATTTTTTAACTAATAAGGTGATTAAATTCAACTAGGAATTCATGCATTAACAAGTCTTGAGATGAAATTTACTTACCTTTTAAGGGTTGGGTCGTGGAGTCCTTTTCCCAAGCTCTCAAAGTGTTTAATGGAGGAAATAGTGAAAAAAACAATGAAGGATCCTGTATTTAAGAAACACACTGTCTAACATGTTTCCGCACTTGTGGTTTGAGGACCGCACCTGCAAGCAAAGGCTCGCATCTGCGGAAATGGACAAGGAAGCCTGGGCCCGCACCTGCGGAGAGGAGATCGCACCTGTGTCTCCACTCCTGCGGAATTTTGTCTGAAACTGCGAGAAATGTGTTGCCCTCTAGGACTCGCACTTGCGAGGCTGCGGTCCCGCACCTGCGACTGGGCAACCGCACTTGCGATCAACACCAGAACAGGTGCACCAGCAACTATTTTAGCTGGTTTTTGGCCTCGTGTGGTGTCCGGGAGGCACCTAGGCCCACTCGATCCCCCATCCAAATATACCAACAAGTCCTAAATCATAGTACGAACTCGATCGAGCCTTTAGAACACCCAATACAACGCTAAAACTCAAAATCACACCCCAAAACTCCTAGAACCAAACTTAGGAACTTTAAGTTTTCCTGACTTCGCTAACAACGCGCCGAACTAACCTATACTACTTGGAATGACACCAAATTTTGCAGGCAAGTCATAAATGACAAAACAAAACTATTCCTGATTTCGAAATTCCGTTCGGACCTCGATAACACAAAAACACATCCCAAACCACAATATGAACTTAAGGAACTTCTTATTTCAATATTGGGCGCTGAAACGCTCCCCGATCATCAGAAACCCATTCTGAACATACGCCCAGGTCCGAAATCATCATACGAAGCTACCGGAACCGACAAAGCTCGATTCCGAGGTTGTTTACCCAAAATGTTGACCGAAGTCAAACTTGGCCTTAAAGGCCAACCTTAAGGAACCAAGTGTTCCTATAGCACTCTAAACACTTCTGAATCCCGGACCACCCGCCCCCGCAAGTCATAAATCATAATAAGCCTCTATGGGAAGTTTCATTTAGGGGAACGGGGTCCGATAACGCAAAACGTCCGGTCGGGTCATTACATTCTCCACTTCTTAAACAAACGTTCATCCTCGAACGTGTCTAGAATCATACCTGAAGTGCTGAATAAGTGTGGATATCTACTCCGCAGGTCCTCCTCGGACTCCCAGGTCGCCTCCTCAACTGGTTGGCCCTTCCACTGGACCTTTATGGCAGAACTCTCTTGGACCTCAACTGGCGGTCCTGTCTATTAATAATAGCAACTGGCTCCTCCTCGTAGCCCAACACTCTCATCTAACTGAACAGTGCTGAAATCAACCACGTGAGAGAAGTCGACGTTGTACCTCTGGAGTATGGATACATGAAAAACTGGATGAACTCTTGATAAACTGGGAGGTAAGGCCAGCTTATAAGTAAACTCCCCAACTCGCCTCAACACCTCGAAGGGACCTATAAACCTCGGGCTTAGCTTGCCCTTCTTCCCAAACCTCATAATACCTTTCATAGGCGAGACTTCAACAGGACCCTTTGAGATTCCGCGTAGTGATGATGATATGTGAGCAGGATAGCCCTTGAGATTCAGGTTATATATCATACCTCAATTTTGCTTGAGTTTTGTAGCGTATGGCTCTATCACTCTTTGCAGGCTGGTATTATGCACTTAGCGTGCTTGTGACCGATATTCGATATTTTATGGTAATGAGCAATTTAGCTCGGTGTGTATCTCCTTATGTGAATTTTATGTCTGGATCGGGTGGCACGCCGCCAAGAGTATGTTATTTGGATCGGGTTGCACGCCGCAACAGTGTGATATTGAGTACGGTTCTCTATATTCTATTTTGTGTGTTTTGCTTCCTATTTTCTGAGGAAAGTTCATATTAGTTGCGTGAGTCGAGTAGTCTCTTCCTGAGTCATTTCCTTATGTATCATGTTCGAGCTGTGGCCTATTGGTGCATTGTGGCATCATGTGAGACTATTGGTCATGGCTGGGGTTCTTTGTTACCTGAGCAGTTCATACTGGGTGAGACGAGATTATTAAATCAGAGATCATCGCGATTAGATTATTTAAAGCATATTAAAGAACAATACCATTATTTGCTTCATAATGAAGTGATGATTCTAGTCAGGAGGAGAGGTGCAATAATTTGTTGACTCTGCAGTTGGTTATGAACTTTGACTCATCTCCTCCGTTGTGGTGGTATCGTAAGCACTATAGCATGACTTATATATATGTGTGTCATGATGTGCGTTAGGAGCATCAGATTCGTGGAATATTGGCTATTAAGATCAAGAAATGTCATTATGGTTAGATGATGAATTATGCGGTGTATGGTGCTAATTCAGCAAGGGAATGCAGTCATGTTCTGGTACATCGTGTAGTGATTGATACGGTGTTCGTATATTGGAAGCAGGCCCGACAGAGAATTTCGGGTGTTAGAACTAGGTTCTGAGCTTATTGTATGGATAAAAGAGGATATCTTCGGATTTGATCGAGCTAATGTACTCAATTGAGTGGTGGTAGAACAGGTTGGTGCAAGAAGTGTTAAACATTTATTTTAGACAACTCCAGAGCAGTTCTTATCACGTCCGAGGACGAACGTATGTTTAAGTGGGAGAGAATGTAACGACCCGACCGGTTGGTTTGAGATCTAAGTCCATGGGTAGCTTCATTTCAGGTATTATGACTTGTAAGTATGGTCGGAATTGAATTTCGGGAAGTTCGGAGTCAAATTTGGAAGGAAAATTCTCATTTCGGAAGCCTTAAGTTGGAAGAATTGACTAAGATTGGATTTTTGTGTAAACAACCTCAGAATCAGGATTTTGAAGGTTCCAGTAGGTTCGTATGATGATTTCGGACTTGGGCGTATATTGGAATCTGGTTTTGGATGACCCGGGAGAATTTCGGCGCATATTGTAGAAGTTAGCATTTTAGAAGAATTTCATAAGTCTTGGTTGAAGTGCATTTTAGTGATATTGATGTCCATTTGGGATTCTCAGTCTGGAAATAACTCGATATTGTGATTCTGGTGTTGGGAGCGAGATCGGAAGTAAATTCGGAGGTCCATAGGTCATTTTGGAGTCATTTGGCTAAAGTTAGAAATCTAAAGGTTTTAAGAAGTCCGAGCGGAAGTGGAAATTTTGATATCGGGTTCGAATTCTGATTCCGAAAGTTGGAGCAGGTCCGTAATGTTGAATATGACTTGTGTGCAAAATTTGGGGTTAATCGGACATGGTTTGACAGGTTTCAACATCGAATGTTAAAGTTTGAAGTTCTAAGTTCTTCAAGTTTGAATTGGGGTGCTATTCGTGATTTCGACGTTGTTTGATGTGATTTGAGGCCTCGAGCTGGTCCACATTATGTTTTGGAAGTGGTTGGTATGATTGGACGGGGTCCCGGGGGCCCTGGGTAGATTTCGGGTGGTTAACGGATCGAGTTTGGACTTAGGAGGAGAGATGAGGCAGCTTTTATCTGGTGCGATCGCAGCTGCGCAAAAGGGGCCGCAGGTGCGAGATCGCGGGTGCGAACCCAGTGGTCGCATGTGCGGTGGGTGAAGAAAAGCTTGGGAGCACAGGTGCGAGGGTGTGTCCGCACCTGCGAAGGCGCATATGCGGAAACGGAGGTGCAGGTGCAGATCCGTGCTGGGCAAGAGGAGTGCACAGGTGCGAGGTTTGGGCCGCACCTGCGAGGCTGCAGGTGCGGCAGTTTGACTGCAGGTGCGGAGTTCGGGTCTAGGCAGTGTGTTATTTTAAAAGTGGGATTTTTCCACTTTCTTTCATTTTCTCTTGGCTTGGGCGATTATTGGAGGGTTTAAAGAGGGGTTTTCATTATACATGGAAAGGTAAGCTATACCCACCCACCTTGAGTTAAATACATTGATTATGTATAGATTTTTAACATGGAAATTTGTGGAAACTTGGGGTTTTGATATAAAACCTAGAAAATTTATATTTTTGGATTTTGGCCACAAATTTGGGCATGAAATTGAGGGTGAATTATATATTTGAGTTAGTGAAGCTATGAATAAAGTTTATCTTTTGAAAATTTTTAAATCCGGTCATGTGGGCCCAAGGGAGATTCTATCGACTTTTCGTTTGGGGTTAGGGATTTTTATAAATCAGCTTATAATGAGTAATTGGGTATATATTAATGGGTTTGAATAATTATTGGCTAGTTTTGTATCGTTTTGCATTGATTAGAGTCATCAGAAGGGCGTGGAATGCCGGTTATGGAACTTCAGAGCGAGGTAAGTATCCTTTCTAATCTTGTAAGAGGGAATTGTCCCCATAGGTGAAATAGTTAAATATGTGCTACTGTGTGTGGGGGCTACGTACGTACGAAGTGATGGAGTCCGTGCGTAGCTACTATTATGCATATGTCCGGGTAGTCTAGGACCCAAAAGCATGTCTTATTTGCCATACTTGTAACCTTACTGATGAAATTAAAGTGTTCAAACCTTATCGAACTTGGTAAATGAATTTCTAGAAAAAATTTAAATACTATCTTTGTGACCATTAAAAGAGAAGTTTCTTTTTTTCACTTCCTTGGGTAATTGTTTTTCCTGAAGAAAAGTGTGAACTGTTTGAATGTGTGTATCTATGAGTACCTGAGTCGTATGTACGATTCGTGAGCGGGGTAACTCTACAATTTATATATGACCGCGTCGCATGATCAATTCGCGAGCGGGGTAACTCTATTATTTATATATGACCGCGTCGCATGATTGATTCGCGAGCGGGGGTAATAGATGCATCTATGGTTCGTGTCGTTCGACCTTTTAGCAGTGCATAGTTTATACTTATCGTTGGTTCAGGCCGTTAGACCCTCGACATTACTTGCGCATGATATTTGATGAGTACTTCTTGTGATTTTTAACTGTTTACTGGCCTTGGATTATAAGTTGTCAACTGAAATGATGAAGATTTAAAATTTGTAAATGTGGAAGAAGTTGTTACTCCTATCACTATTCGTTAATTACCTATGATATCCATGCTTAGTGTCATCCTTTTTTTTATTTATTAAATTGACCTCTAGCAAGTGTCAAATTCGACCTCTCGTCACTACCTCTTCGAGGTTAGGCGGGATACTTACTGGCTATAAGTTATTTTCGTACTCATGCTACACTTGCTGTGCATTTTGTTGCAAAGGTACATGTATAACGAGTAGCCCCGCTTGGCACCGTGGCATGGCTGATATGGGGACTTAGGTGAGCTGCACCTCTCGAGATGACCCGCAGCCAGCAGAGTCTCCTTCAGAGTATTGAGTTGTACTTTCTTTACTGTCCCATTTGTATTCTGGACGGTTATTGTATTTCCTTTGATTTTTCTTAGAAATTGCTCATGCACTTGTGACACCGGGTTCTGGGTTGATTTTGGGATGTATTTGTTAAATGAATTTTTAAAACATCGTTATTTACTTAGTAAATTTTATTGATTATTATATAATGGAATGAAAATAATGATTTCAAAATATTAAAATAGGAACTTAATTTAGCTATTTAGTGTTGGCTTGCCTGAACATGGTGTCCGGCGCCATCACGACCTTTGATGGATTTTTGGGTCGTGACAAATAAGAGGATAAAAACTTAGTCGAAGCCTCGAATTATATCAAACAACACCAAAATCATGAATCGCACCTCAATTCAAGCCTAATGAACTTATGAACTTCTAACCTCTAAAACTAATGTCGAGTCATACCAAACCAATTCCAATTAACCTCACATTTTACACACAAGTCATAAATAATACAACGGACCTATTCTGACTCACGAAACAAAAATCTAAACAAGATATCAATAAAATTAACTCTCGGTCAAACTTTTCAATCTTCCAAACCTTCAACTTTCCAACTTTCGCCAATTCAAGCCAAAACGACCTACGAACCTCCAAATCAATATCCGAACATACGCCTCAGTCCAAAATCCTCATAAGAAATCAAATCCATCAAAACTCCATTCCGGAATCATCTATACAAAAGTCAAACTCCGGCCAACTCTTTCAACTTAGCTTCCAATTTTGGGATTAATTGTCTCATTTTCACTCTGAACCTCACCCGAAACCAAATCAACCACCCGACAAGTCAGATAACCACAATATAACATACAAGAGGAATAAATAATGGAACAAGGCTAAAATATTCAAAACGACCGGCCAAGTCATTAGACGATCGAATGGGGGAATTTGTATTAGGGTTTTGGGGGTTGGGTAGATAAAATTGGAGGGGTTTTTATGGTCCGATGATCATTTTAGATCAACGGCTAGGGATTAAAAATGAGACGAGGTGGGGGCGCGAGCTTATGGTCTTGTTACTTTATGTTTCGGAGTCAATTGATCCCTCGATCAAGTCCTACCTATTTAAACGGGTCCCTGACCGGGATTTTGGCTAAGGGGTCGTGTGGTCTTGGGCCTGGGGTGGTTGAGCTTGGGATTTGGACCTCTTTTGGGTCTAAAATTGGCCTGGTTTTAGGCTGAAATTAAAATATGCGAAATTAAAAAAAATAAATTAACAAAATAGCTAACAAATATATAAAAATACTATTTATATAATTTAATACTTTATAATAAAGCATAGGATTGTGAAAATACAAAAATGCTATGCTGACTTAAATAATATAATAAATATAATTATTTGTGAAAATATACGCTATTATTGGGAATGATATATAAATGGTGAAAGAGGCATATAAAATATGTACAACTAACATAATTGCATAGAAATTATAGGTAAAGTGTAGTTTCTGACTGATTCGGTGCAAAAAATTGGTATTTATGTTGTAGAAAATTGTAGATGTNGAAAGTCTAGTTTTATATGGGATTTTTTCGTATATATATAAGATTTTTAAATTTATTTACACGAGTTGTCTAAACTTTCCTATTTAAAGAAAATAACAAATTTTTTATAATATATATATATATATATATTATAAAAAATTTGTTATTTTCTTTAAATAGGAAAGTTTAGACAACTCGTGTAAATAAATTTAAAAATCTTATATATATACGAAAAAATCCCATATAAAACTAGACTTTCTTGGGTAGTCTTGTAGAAAACTCTCCTAAAGATACATGCAAGTAAAATAGGGCCCAAGATCAATATCCAATCTGATCCATTGAAGTAAGGGTTAAGTAGGCTTAATTGATCAATTGAAGCTGTTGAAGGATCATTTGATCAATTGTAGTATTGGAAAGTAAATGCAGTGTAAATCTTATTAATTAACGTTGACTAGCCATAATTTCCTACGGAGACCACTGCACTTATGTATACTTACACCTAACAAGTTTTTAGTGTCATTTCCAGAAAGGTAATCATTGTTGCTACTTGCTACTATTGCGACCAAGCAACTTCAGTTATTGTCAAATAGCGATGTTACTTTACGTTTGTCCTTTTTCTTAGTTTCTATAGTTTTCTTTGTATAGAAAAGAAACAAAGGAATAGACTTTGTCACAAATGCATCTACTGAGTTTGTCAAATAGTAAAGCTTTACTTGGAAGAGTCTTGTTCTAATTATTCAACTGATGCTATTACATAGAAAGAAGTATAGAATTCATAATTTACTTAAAAAACTGAAAAAGGCAAGTTTCCAACTATTTCCTTGTGTGGAGACGCACACTTTTAATTTAAAGTTGCACTAATTATCTTTCTATAGTATACAAGTATATTAACATTTGAATCCTATTCTACGACTTTCCTATTTCGAGTATCCTCTGTGTTATTTTCTTCAACTCCAAAACCATGAATCCTCAACCCTATGAATCTCAAAACACTATTCCACCCAAACCTTCAGACATTGTATATGGAGAACTTATAAAAAAATGAATGGAAGAACAAATCCTCCTTCAAGGATATGTTAACTACCTCTAACCCAACGAACTTTGCCCCAAATCTGGGCAGTCTGAAATGGACATGGTAGCAACCCCCCCCCCCACCCCCCAGAAGATGAAATATTCGAGCATGCATTAATCTCCAACGCACGGGGCATCAGAAAAATATCATTAACTGAAGAAAACAGACAACGAATTTACGAGCTATGGAAATGCTCCATCATAGTTAAGCTGGTGGGAAAACGCATGCTACATCATTATTTTAAAAAAAAAGATCCAAGAATTACGGCATCCAACGAAAGACTTCTCACTAATTGATCTTGGAGAAGATTACTATATTATAAAGTTAAAAAAAAAGAAAATATGGAGAACGCTATCAATCAAGGACCATGGTTCATTAATCGTCACTTACAATCCATTTCAAGATGGAAATCCAATTTTGTGGCCACAAATAAAAAATTAACTACCTCGACAGTATGGATTAGCTCCCCCAATTGCTAACGGAATTTATGATGGTAAAATCCTAGAAAAGATTGGGAATGTAATTGGACGCCGACTTAAAATTGATGTTTGTACATCAACTACACTAAGGGGTCGATATGCAATAATTTTTGTGGAAATTCCCCTAGAAATTCCAGTCCAACCTTTCCTATATGTTGGCCACCATAAACAATATATTCATTATGAAGGAGAAAACTTCTTTTGTAAAAACTGTGGCAGACTTGGACACACATTGGGACATTGTGGCTATATCCAAAAAAACAACCATGGATAACAAGTATCCAACGAAGGACCAACCTACTACAACAATGGAGAACTCAGAAGCAGAATGGAAAACTGTCTCCTTCAATTAAGGAAGTAAACAAGGAGCAAGAAATACCCCTCAATACTACAATAATCCAATAAAAAACCTCAATGATCCAGGTATTTTCGTTAATCTGTTCAATGCCAATATAGGTAAGTATTTGGACACCCAAATATTACAATACAAATCTAAATAACCCATAAACTCTCTAAAACAAATTAGTGCTAAGAATCCGACCACTATGGTTAAGGATCAAACCACCATTCGAATTAAAAATCATTTCTCTCTCCTGAATACTAAGCAGACGGTTTTAGAGGAAACCGCTAATGATAATTCTAATAACAAATTAAAAAAGATTTTAACCATGCAAATGAACATTTGTCCACTCAAAATAAGGACATAGATATACCGGATACCAACATGTCTTCTATAAAATTAAATAAAAAGAAGAAAACAGTGTCATGCAAAATGTCACTCAAAATGACGAAATTATCCTTTCTACTAATAATAACCCTACTACACCTATTAACACGCTTAAACAAAAATCTGGCCATAATCCTCAGTTAACCGAAAGGAATGAACAAAATTTATCCTCTATATATGAAAATATACTCTCCCCAAAGCATGTCAACCAAATAGCAATTCAAGAGAACAAAAACAAACAAATGGTCTTCACCTTAGAAGACGAAAGGGATACTATGGATCTTCCTATAAAATAAGATAGTGGGCAACCAAAAGTCATGCACTTGAAAACCCCAATCATTATCCTATCCCCCAATCCCCCCCACACTACCAGCAGCACCAATCCCACGCCTACTACCAGCTTAATAAATACTCAATCTTCCATTAAATATGCCAAGGCTTCCATCAACCCTAAGAAGATGGCACACACTTGTTCAAATCATACGCCAACACATAGCTCAAACAATGGAGAACCTACCACCCTTCCTCCCATTAGAAAACCCTTAGATTGTCTATGTCCAACCTCCATAAGCACATGACTACCAACCTGCCTCGTGGATGGAGTTAGGTCTAATGGGACATGCAATCTCTTTCAACATTCAAATCAACGGCCAGGAAGCGATAATGATACTCCACAACACCCATTACCTAGCCCAGCTAGTAACAGAGGGCATGAGGCTTGCTAGAACAACTACCTAAATCAAGTGTGGTTGAACAATACTCTTCAACCACTTATGCCTTCGATGAACCCACAAATGGTGTATGTAATGAGGAATCAGTGGAACATGCCACCACAATTCAACCCAATCCACCCACAGAAGGCACCCCTAGAGATGCCATTCTTCCCAATAGAAATGTACTCTCAACTCAACCCCATATTCTCGCCATGGGATACCACCCAAGAAAACCAGGAACAACCAATCCTCCCAGTTTATCACCAAGCACCACCACCACAACACCAAGCAGACCAAGTGCCAGGGCCAGTAAAAGCAGCAATGGAAGAGGAAGACGAACCTATCAAGCTAGGCTTACAACTAGTCTTAGAGTTCTCAAATATCGACATGATAAAGGTATTTCTCTTCATGGAGATGCATGAGAAGAGTCATGTACTCAATTGCCCGCTGGAACTCTTTAAGTGCTCGATGGACATCCAACCACCTCAGGATCCAACAGTGGGAAACAGAGCCATGATCCTAGTGCCATCACTGAGAAGGAATCATGTCTTTCTAGTAGGAGTAAGGGAGAACGGGGAAACATCAAACTCAAACATTAATATCTCTATGAATAGTCCAACCAATTTCATTATATGGAACATAAGGGGTGGAAATAATGACAATTTTAGGAGAAATTTTAGAGAAATGATAGATACGCATATGCCTTGCATGGTGACCTTATTAGAAACAAGAATAGGAAATCATGATGATATGCTTAATGACTTTGGGTTCATGGAGATGATAGAGGTGCCAGCGAAAGGCCAGTCAGGAGGCATGGTTGTAATGTGAAACCATGAAGTGGTTAGTGTTCAAAATGCAGTCGTTAAAAATAAAGAAATTCATGCAATTGTAGAAGTACTACCTATTCGTAATACCTGGCTTTTTTCTTCAATTTATGCTAGTACTGATGTTCATAAAAGAAATTTGATGTGGGAAACCTAGAAAATATTAGCAAAACCTATAAAGGACCTTGGATTGTAGGAGGGGATTTCAATGATATTCTAATCTCAAATGAAAAATTTGGTGGAAAACCGATGAAAGATAGTAGAGCTAGGTAAATTTGGTATAAGATTAACAGTTGCAACTTACTTGATCTGGGCTTTAAAGAATGTAAGTATATCTGGTCTAATAACAGACATAGGAATTAGGGTCTTATAATGGAAAGATTAGATAAGATATTAGGGAATGAGGAATGAATTGGGTTCTTCACTAAAAGCTCTATAATTCACTTACCCAAGACATACTCTGACCATAATCCTATACTAGTTGAATTAATTTCAAGAAATAGGTTAACTCATAATATACCCTTTAGGCTCGAGACCTTTTGGTGCAAACATCCAGAATTCCAAACCATTGTAGGACAAAATTGGTATGGTTCTGATTATTTTAGAGCTAGACTAAACTTTGTAGAGAAATCAAAACCTTAGAAGAATAATACCTTTGGTAACATCATGGGAAAAAAGAGAAAACTACTTTCTAGACTGCAAGGAATCCAGAATTCCAGTAGCTATGCTACTAATAATTTCCTTCGATCACTGGAATATGATTTGAAAATGGAATATAATGATATCCTAAGAATAGAAGAGGACTATTGGAAATTAAGGTCTAGAATATTATGGTTAAACGAAGGAGACGCTAACACAATTTTTTTTCATATTACGGCCTCTAATAGGAAAAGAAGAAACAAAATAAATTTCTTTAAGGATTATACTGGAAATTGGATCAATGGAAACCATCTTATTATGTCACATGTGCTTGATTACTACAAAACTTCATTCACAACATCCCACTCCCTAACTAGTTGGATTAGCCCACTGAGAAACCCCTCTACTCGTACGAATGTAGATATAAACTTTTTAGACAGACCCCTGCTGGATATTGAAATTAAAAGGGCCATCTATTCTTTTAAACCTTTCAAAGCCCAAGGGTCAGATGTACTCCACCCCTTCTTTTTCCAGAAATATTGGAAAACTATAGGTCATTCGGTAACAAATCTTTGTCATGATATCTTTAGAAATCAGGAAATCTCCAAAGGAATTAATAGAACCTATTTGTGCCTTATCCCTAAAATCCCTAATGCAAATAACATTAGAAACTTCAGACCAATTGGACTTTGCAATACTATCTACAAGTTAATAACAAATATTCTAGCAAATCAATTAAAACCATTCCTAGAACAATTGATTAGCCCCTTCCAGGCAAGTTTCATGAAAAATAGAAGAGCCTCTGATAATTCTATCATCATCCAAGAACTTGTTTCTAATTTAAAAAAGATAAAAGGCAAACATGGCCAAATGATATAAAAGATTAATCTAGAAAAGGATTTTGACCGTTTAGAATGGTCTTTTGTTTATCACACTCTAAAATACTTCGAATTCCCTCCCAAATTCTCTAAGCTATTATTAAGTTGTATTTTAACAAGTAGTATAGCAATTTTAGTTAATGGCTCTGTCACAAAATTCTTTGAGCCAAGTCGAGGCATTAGGCAAGGTGATCCCATTTCACCCTATGTCTTTATTCTTTTCTTAGAAATGCTAACAAGATATATATACCATCAAGTCGATATTAGGAATTGGGGTCCAATAATCATAGGGAAAAGATGTCCAAAGTTTTCTCACCTATTTTTTGCCGACGATCTTACATTAATGGCAAAGGTAAATGATAAATCATGCCATGCCATTAAAAATGGATTAGATCAGTTTTGTAATCTATCAGGTCAATGCATCAACAATGCTGAATCAAAGGTCTCTTTTCTAATAATTGCACTCCTTCACTCATAAAGGATGCTACAACTAGACTAGGTTTAAAGAAATGTGACAACTTTGGTACCTACCTAGGATTCCCAATATTAAAAAAATGCACAAGGCCTAGGGACTACCAATTTATAATTGATAAAATGAGAACCAAGCTAGTATCCTGGAAGATGTAATTCATTAACTTAGCAGGGAGGACAACCATATCACACTCTTTCCTAAATTCCATATCCAATCACTATATGCAGTACACCTTACTACCAAAAAATATCCTTAACAAGATTGAGAAAATTCAAAGGGATTTTATATTGGGTAGAACCTTGGAAAAAAGGAAAATCCATTTGGTTAAATGATTTACACTATGCTAACCAAAATCCAATGGAGGCCTAGGTATCCAGAATTCTATTACTAAGAATTTATGAACACTAGCTAAGCTAGTATGGAGAATTCTTACAAACGCTAAAACCCCCTGGGCTAGATTAATCATCACTTCTTATGGAACTTGTGTTGAAAAAAATAAAAGCTCCTTCGTCTGGAAAAGAATTCAAAGAGGATGTGAATTATGCTCAAAGGTATCACCTGGTCTCCCCATTACCATTCCAACATGAACATATGGGAAACCAACTGGATACCTAATATAGAAAACCTTAGAAAGGCAGTAACTGGTCCTCTCTCTATTAGAGACCACTCAACAAAAATAAGGGACATTTTCAATGGGAAAACATGGCAAAATCCCTAGTGATATAAAGGAAAATATCACTAAGACAAGAATTCGTCTTAAAGGCCTTACCAATGATATTCCAATATGGTCGTTAAATACAATATATTTTTTCACAACCAAGTCATGTTCCCCTCTTATAGATTCTCCTCCAGACAATTAATTAGAACTCAAATGGATTTGGAACCTAAATTTCCCTAATAAAATCAAATTCTTCTTATGGCAGTGTCTCCATAATAGGATACCATGCAGAAAATATCTTTCACAAATTGGTCTAAACATTGATCCCATTTTCCCTATATGAAAATGCCAAGAAGAGGAATCCATAATACATATTTTCCTAAAATGTAAAGCCGTCAAGCATCTCTAGGATAGTTTTGGGTGAAAAAATTATTACAAAGAAAATGAAAAGCACTAGCTCCTGCAATTAAAGGACTTTGGTAATACTCTAAATAATAATTATATCAATTGGAATACCTTCTTCCCTTTTTCCATTTGGCACATCTGGGTTAATAGAAATAACAACAATCAAAACAATATCGACAATTCTATTAATGATATTCAAATTACCGAAGAGCTACTGAATTCAAGCTACTCAGGGATTAGAGCCTCAACACTCCTTTTAGAATTCTCATAAAGGTTAAGTGGTAAAAACCACATAGAGGTTGGTTTAAACTTAACATAGATGCTAGTTTCAACAACCATAACCAAAAAATGGCCTTGGGGGTGTATTCAGAAATGCCAATGGGAAATGGGTGGTTGGATTTGCAAAATCTACCCATGCTAACGGCTCACTAGAAGAAGAAATGAAGGCACTGATAGAGGGGCTCAAAACAACATAAGAATGGGGAATGTTACCTCTTATAATAGAGACAGACTCCACGGAGTAATCCATTCTATACAACAAGGTAATACTTTATATGATAACATTGTTAATGAATGCAAGTGGTTCATGCACCAGCAGAAGATAACACCCTAGCACATATTCAGGCAAGGGAATATGATAGCTCATCATCTGGCAAAGAAGACGAAGGCAAAGGGAAAACAACATTTTGTACTACCCCCTCTTATGTGAACTCTATCGTGAAAAGTGAACAAAAAGAACTCTATGTTTTTGTTAAGTCTTTATCTTATGATGCTTGCAATATACTACCAAACTTAGGCAATAAATGTGCCCTTAGCGGCACAAATTATGAAGGTTATGTATGAAACATTAAGTAGTTATTAATATAATATTTCTTTTTTGCTCAAAAAAACAATTGAATCCTAAATTCAACAACAACATACCCAGTAAAATTCTACTAGTGGGTTCTGGGAAGACTAGAGTGTACGCAGACCTTATCCCTACCTCAAAAAAGGTAGAGAGGCTGCTTTCGGAAGACTCTTAGCTCAACAGAAGAGACAATAATATCAGAAATGAAATAAAAGAAAAGGCATGTAACAACAAAAGATGGCAGAAAGAAAATAACAACAACGAATAAGTGAAAGGACAATAACACAAAACTATGAAAAACAACAATGTGAACACAACATAGACCGCTAACAAACCTAAATAAAACTCTATCAGACTATCCGGTACAAAGGGGAAATAAATCTCTATTACCCCCTAGCCTAAAACCCTAATGCTCGACCTCCGCATGTTCCTATCAAGAGTCATTTCCTCGGAAATCTGATGTTGTAATGACTCGACCGGTCGTTTTGAGAATTTAAGATCCGTTCAGTGGCATAAGGCCTTGAGCAACCTCATATTATGTATATCGACCTGCGTGCATGATTGGATTGAAGTATCAGATGATTCAGAGTCGAATTGGAAGAAGGATTCTATTTTTGGAAGCATAAGCGGCGAAAACTTGACTGGAATTTAACTTTTTCTATAAACGACTCCTCAATGAGTTTTGGACGAGGTAAGGAGCTTTGTATGGTGAATTTAGACTTAGGCGTGCGTCCGGATTTAGATTTGGAGTTCTGTAGGGTAATTTGAGGCATTTCGGCGAAAGTTGAAGATGGAAAGTGGAAAGGTTTGACCAATGGTTGACTTTGGTGATATCGTGGTCGGAACATGATTCCAAGAGTTGGAACAACTCCTTCATGTCATTTGGGACTTGCCTGCAAAATTTAACGTCATTCCGGATTAGGTTGATTGGTTTCGACACGAGTTTTAGAAGTTGGAAGATTTGGAAATTCATAAGTTCGATTCTTGGTGCGATTTGTTGTCTTGGAGTTGTTTGATGTGATTTGAGACCCCGAGCGAGTCCGTGTTAGGTTATAGAACTTGTCTGTGTGTTTAGACGGGGTCCTAGGGGTCTCGGGTGTGTTTCAGATGGGTTATGGCCATTTCCTTCTTTTGGATTGATGATATCTGTTATCTGGTTTTCTCCTTCGCGTTTGTGTCTGCTCTTTCGCGTTCGCGAAGAGTAATCTTGGAGGAGGGAATATTTTTTCATCGCGTTCGCATGAACACGATCGCGATCGTGAAGTTCAGCCTTCTCCTTCTTCGCGTTCGCGTACTCCCTTCTGCGTTCGCGTAGTGCAAACCAGGCCCTAGGCACTGATGACTATTCCTTCTACGTGTTCGCATTCTTCATTCCATGATCACGTACTTATGATCTTCCCTCTTTCGCATTCGCATGCCTTTCCTCGCATTCGCGTAGGCCAGTGGTGAGCAATCCAGTTTTCCCTTCTCCGCGTTCGCGAGCTTGTTGTCACGTTCATGATGACCAAACTGAACAACTTTCATTTTTATTCTTTGCGAACGCGACCATATCACCACGTTCACGATGCATAAACACCTGGGCAGATAGAATATAATCTCAAGTCGAGGGTTATACCATTTTTATCACATTTTGACTTGTAGAGCTCGATTTTGAGCGATTCTTTGCAGGGTTTTCAAGCAAATCAATTGGATAAGTGTCCTTCACCTAGAATTTATTATATTCCTTGATTTTATATTTATTTTGGTCATTTAAATTGTGTTTTGAGTTGGGGAAAAATGGTTATTTTTGAAGAAAATTTTCAAAATGTAAATTAATGATTTAAAGGGCGAATTGGCTTCGGAGCTTGATAATTTTTGTATGGTTGAACTTGTATCGGAGTGGGTATTCGGGTTTTGTAAGATTTATCATATTCCGAGGTGCGGGCCCGGGGAGTTGGCTTTTGTTCTCTTTTTAGAAATTGAATAAAAATCACATGTTTATTAATTGAAATTGTTTCCTCTTGCACTGTTTGATGTATTCAAGCCATCTTGGACTAGATTGAGATGAGCGGAGTTGAATTTGTAAAGGAAAGGCGAAAACTGAGTGTGGAGTTAGCCGGATTGAGGTTAGTGTTTTGCCTAGCTTTGTTGAGGGAGTTTTTCCTCCTATTTGTCATTGTTTGTTACGTGCNTACATATATGAGGTGACGAGCGTATATGTATGTGCCAGGGGTTAGTCATGCCCGGGGTAGATTATGTAATAAATGTGCCTTGTAGAATTTATAACCTTCTTGCTTCATGCCACATTTGACTTCTAGATATTTAGAACGTAGCGGTAAATGTTAGAGTCGAGACTTAGCCTAATATAACTTAATCAATTTGATGGGAATTCTTAGAATACATTGATGTGTCTAATTTGTACATCTCTACACATAGTCATTAATATGTTTCTATGGTCAATATTTTGAGGTGCTAGATTACATGCTTGTGTTGTTGAAAAACTGTGAGAATTGTGGAAGTACTTGAATTATATAGCCTTGAGCATTCATTGAATTATTATTGGCTTGGAAAGTAGTGATTGTTAATTTTTTTGGAATATTCCTTTGACACTCTCCTCGATGTTATTTATACTTCCTACCTAGCTACTTTATTGAAATTTATATGCTTGGTGAGGAAGAGTGTAAAGCACGAAGGGTGATGCCGTGCCATTATTTATATTCATTATCATATGAGGAAGAGTGTAAAGCACAAAGGGTGATGCCTTGCCATTGTTTATATTCTTTATCATGTGAGGAAGAGTATAAAGCACAAATGGTGATGTCGTGCCATTGTTTATATTCATTATCATGTGAGGAAGAGTGTAAAGCACGAATGGTGATGTTGTGCCATTGTTTATATACATTATCATGTTAGGAAGAGTGTAAAGCACGAAGGGTGATGCCATGCCATATTATTGAGAGTAAACGCACGAAGGGTGATGCCATGCCATGTCATTTATGAGTAAAAGAACAAAGGGTGATGTCGTTCCATTGCATTTATACTTCTATACTTTTTCATCATTGCGAGTTCATGGAACGATGGGTGTTTCCGTGCTAGTGTGGACGAGAGACATGTATTATGTTATGATATTCTTTTCTTGCATATATCTTCATGTCTTACCTGGAATTGTTACCGTCGTATTTATGGTTCTTATGTGACTTGTCGTCACTGTTCTGTGCTTATTCTCTATCTCAATCGTCGCCTATTCCTTCTAATGGTTTAACTTGTAAACATCATGTCTACTTCCTGCTGTTATGATTTCATCCATGTCATATATGTTTTGTTGCACTTAGGTACGAGTTTTCTTCCTTGTTGGCCATTCATTCCTCTACTTGTTGCATTATAAAGAACATGTACCCCTCCCCCTTCTCTTATTTGTTATGTCTATCTACATGCCTCCATCATGCTAGTTAGATGAAATTATAACCCTTTTTCCTGATTGTGGTCATTAACTCTATGCTCTTTGCTTAGTCTGTTACTGATGTTCTTTTGTACATTCTTGTTTATTATTACCGCTTGCATATTCCTTTCATTGTCATGTCTATTATCGGTATTTCTATCATTTGGTTGGTACTATTTTATGCGTATATGGTGAGGATGAGATAAATGCACGAAGGGTGTTGTCGTGCCGTTATATTCGATGTCTTGAGTACTTCTTTCACACTATGAAAGTTTGAGGTGATTGTTGTGGTTCATGGGCTTTCGTTATAAGGAAAGGGCCGGTTAAGATGTTGGAAACTGTTGAATTGTGATTGTTTTAGGTACTCCTTTATTGCTTTGTACAGTCGCATTGTGTACTATATTCTATTATTCTGTTGTCGTGCCCCCTTTTTCTCGCGAAATCGGGTTTCGACAATTTTGGGACAACTCCTATTTTGAGAGGGTACAGAATTGGGAATTGAGAGAGTCGCCACCTAACAGATTAAGGTGCGTTAGTGCACCTAGAGCAGATAACTCATACAACCAGTTTACATCACCAGAGATCGGGTAAGGGCTCAAGTTACCTCGAGGGGAAGGTGTTAGGCATCCCTCGAGGTCCACAACGGTGGGTCCCGACCGAACTTAAATTAGGAGAATTAGTCTAAGGGGAAGAAAGCAATTTGGACAAATAAAATACTCAATTTATTTTAAAACAGGAATAAAAGGAGGGGGGGGGGTCCTAAGTTTTTTAGCCTATAGGATCACCCCGTGCAATACTTTGTAACTCCCTCAAGTCGGGGTGTTACTCATAGTACTTAGCACACGAACTATCATCTCCTTACTACCCGATTACTATCTTTAAGTTGTTACTTAAGCGTTCTAGTTGATTCTAGCTCGTTCCCTATGCATGCACTACCCGTCCCTTATCTATGGTCCTGGAGGTATTAGGACCTCTATTTGGGATAGTTCTAGACCCAGCCTATGTTGCTCCAAAATGTAAAATCTAGGCGACAAGGAAAAGCAATTAGGACTTTCAGATAAAAATCAAATATAGGCTCATATTGACCTCCACACATAAAACAACAAATGCATGCAATCGAATTAGCAAAATTCATTAACCTTAAAGTCCTATAGGCAGGATATCTATGTGAGAAGATAGAGAGCAGAGGCAGTTTTATTAAGGCGAGTGTTAAGACCTGTTGTTTGCCTACTGATTTTATTTAGTATAATCTGGGCACTTCAGGCAGTAATACATCACAAATATAAATCGAGAATTATAATTAAGTCCTATAGGAATATTGCCTAAGTGATTGACAATGGCGATTGAATTCCGAACCAATTAGTGGAATCCAATAGGCATGATTTCTACGAGTACCATTGATTTTAACTTTATAAAGACATGTTTTATTTCCCTTTTTAATCCTATAGGTATGCTTTCTAATTTTCTGAATTGGTTTTGATCTTATAGACACGACATCTATCATCTGAATTGATTTTTTGATCCTATAGGCATGATTTCTAGGGTTGAAACTGATTTTAATCCTATAGGCACGATATCTATTATTCAATTTATTAACCCTATAGGCATGACATCTAGTGAGCAGTAATACATGCAGGAATTGTACACATTGTTAGAAAATAATTAAATCAAACAGTGGGATCCTATAGGCATGATTGCTAATGCATATCTGTTAGACATATTGATAGATACTGTGGGCAGGATTTCTAATGCCATTATAATATCAACCCTATAAGAAGGATCTCTAATGATGCAAATATAGAACTGAGAATTAATACCATTAACGAAAGTCCTATATACAGGATTTCTAAGCACAAATATAGAACTCATACAGTTTTTACCAAATGAACAGAATTAACAGCATAGCTGAAACCCTATAGGCAGGATTTCTACCCAGTTTAACAAAAGGAAATAAGAAAACCCCCCAATTTTACTAAATATCACCAGAATCTGTTTATTACAAAGTTATTACAGACCATACTAGCAAATGAATTATACAATAGTAATAAGATATACTTAGGGAGCCTTCATTAGGCCCAAATAAATCGGGGAACCAGGCCTTCCAACCATAACAACTTTGAGGCTAGCATAGTGATTCACCCAAAGCATATTAGAACCAGGTTACTGATGTGTCAAAGTTCACAAGAGCTTTAGGGACCTAGGGCAATTGCTCACACCAGAACCACACATTCAGAAGATAGCTCACAAGAGATTGGGAACCAATTCCTAGTGTGTCAGAGTTCACAAGAGTCTCATGTGGACCCTGAGCAGTGCTCACACTAGAGTGTTTGAGAACCAAAGGGACTGAGAGTGGAGGTTTTAAAAAATCAGCATATAAAAAGGAAGTAGGGACAAATTTCGTAACTTTTTGATTTAAGAAGAAACAAGGTTTAGAACACATAATTGCATTTAGAAAACATCAAAATTTACAAAGTACATAGCTTCAAAATATCTAATTATACTAAGTGCGCATGCTGACATCTAGGACAACCACTGCTTAATCACAGAATCATGTTAAGGCAAACAATTTGGTTGAACAAGTTGGGCAGGACACATTAAGAAACCATAGAAATCTGTGAGATTAGGATTAATGAACCAATTTCAAGTTAATGGTATCATAAAGATGCTAAGTTCAGAACATATGCAAGGTCAGCAAAAGTGCATGAAACAAGTTAAACATTAAGCTATCTTGTAGGAGGATTCATATTATTCAAAAATAGCTAATCTTAAACTAACAGTATTAACCATAAGATTAGAAGAGAGTCATAGGAGAATAAAAGGTAGAATCATCCTGAAAGTAAGGTTCAAGACATGCTGTTATAGTAACACTGATTATGAAAACATGGAGAATGAAACGACAAGGGATTAGGGCTTACGATTTAAGAAAAAAATCAAGTAAATATGCTACAACGGTTAAGTTCGAGAATCACTTGGCCTTGGATTTTAGCCGGCCAAGACCAGGAACAATGAGCAAGAATCAGAGTAAAAGAGCTAAGTTTTTAGTGAGAATATGAGAGTTCTAGTACTGTCTAAAGGGAAGAGGGGGAACAGTTTAAATAGTATACAATTAGGCAGATGAATAAGGGAAGAAATCAAACATACACAAATGAGGAAAGACGTTACACTCAGAATCAATTTAAGTTAGAGTTCAGTCAATTAGGCGAATACCACTCAATATAAGGAAAGCATCATATAAAAATCAATCAACAGTCAGATGCCAGGAAAAATAAGGTAAAGAAATAATGAGAACAAGGTAAATCGAACAGAATAAGGAAAATATCAGTACCATAGGAGAAAGAAAAGAGTAAAAATCTAAGTAAAAGATTTAAAACCCTAATTTTAGGAAAAACCATAAAATCAGCAGAGATAAAAGGCAAGAGTCATATGCTTTATAGGATGAACTTAGAGGGGAACATATTCACAAAACACATAATCAAACAGATCTGGCCCTAAAATAAAAGGTTCGAAACCATAATTTTAGGTAAGCCATAAAATTGATAAAAAAGAAGTAAAAAATCAAATATTTTGTTAAAGTGAACATAGACTATTCATAGAACCGAACCAGTTCTGGTTCGATTAAGAAGATTTGAAACCCTAAATTGGGTAAGTAAAAAGATTTTAAAAAAAAAGAGAAGATTTATACAGAATAATATAAAAAGTAAGGTTAAAACCAGCTTTGGTTTGAATCGGAAAGATATGAAAACCCTAACCTTAGGGTTAAGTAAGAAACAATGAAAGATACGAAATATATTCGTACTTACACAGGAAAGCTGATGAATATAGATGGAAACAATCAGTAGGTTAGAGATTTAAACCAGCCTGGGTTCGATCTCTACAGGATCTTCTTGCCATTTGAGGCAAGAAAATTAGGTAACACCAAAAATGGGTAGCCGGTGAGGAAAGGGGGCCAGATACGGTAAGGAATCCCTGAGTGATTCCATTTCTGGGTTGGAATCAAAGTGGAGATGGGATTGCGGCGCTAGGGTTTTAGAAGAGATGGGAAGGAAGATGAAAGTGTTTGGTGACGGCGGGTAGGTGGAAATGATTAGGGTTTAGGTGGGTTAGGTTAGTTAAAGGGATGGAATGATTGTGGTCCTGATTTATAGGTGCTGGATCGGGTTTTAAACGGGTATAGGGATTGGGTTAATAGGTATTTGGGTATTGGGTATTAGGGTATTGGGTTGGTGTAATTGGAATGGGGTAACTGTGTTAGGTCCGAAATTAATTAAGAAAAAGGGTTAAATTTTAAATACCCAATTAAATTAGTAAAATAATTTATACAAAAATATAATAGTAAAAAAAATGTCATTTTTGCATGAAAATAATTTAAAATAATTACTCAATATTATAAAAATAAAAAAATTTATTTTCTGTATAAATAATGTAATTATGCATGTATATGAGCTATTAATGCAAAATATGCAATTTTAGCTGATGCAAATATAATTATAATAGATATATCAAAAATATTTAAAGCTTACTATGGATATAAATTATGAAGAGTAAATAACAAATAATTATAAAATTACTTGTGATGAAATTAACAATTATTTATATAGTAAAAATGCAAGAATAAATTGATTAAAAACTTTTAAAAATTATAAAAAATTATGAAAAAATACTTGATGATGCTTATGCACTATTTTAAAGGTATATATGTATTTTTGTGAAATATGAGGAAAAATTGGGTATCAACAGCTGCCCCTCTTTACCCTGGAAGGATGAAAGTGTTGTCGGGTAAATACACGATGACCAATTTTGACCGAATAGGGTGATTTGGAAGATATAGGCCACACTCCGGCTTCTGAGCTGCCTACATATCCCTGGTTTTACAGGAATCAGGTCATGTGTAGTTCTGGATCCAATGATGGAGTAAACCAATGGAGTCATTGCAAAAACAAACAGAATGTTCCGGGTAGGGTTAATTGGGGTTCGAAACGGTTATGCGTAAATGAGATTAGGTAACGGATAATGAACGGTCATGTTTGAAATACTTTTAAGGATGTGGATGGGAACTAGAGCGGGATTGCTCCTGTTGGGATAACGGTTGCTTTATGGATCACCTGCAAGTTTACAAAAATATAC
This sequence comes from Nicotiana paniculata, assembly GCA_005239505.1. NCBI lineage: Eukaryota > Viridiplantae > Streptophyta > Magnoliopsida > Solanales > Solanaceae > Nicotiana > Nicotiana paniculata. Next base: position 72,726 of record ML348278.1, on the reverse strand, counting down.
TGCAAGCACATATGTATAAATTATTGCATAACTTAGACATGATGCAAATTCCCTTTGGACCATGAAGACTGTCTTTGGACGGTGTACTTAGACATGATGAAAATTCCCTGTGGACCATGAAGACTGTCTTTGGATGGTGAGGATGACGTCCTTAGACCATAATGTCCCGAGCCATGAATTGTATGTTAAAGGATTTGCATGCCATGAAATGATGTTCTTGGGCCATGAGAATGGTGCCTCCGAACCATGATGCCTTTGAATAATGATGTACAAGCTTTGAGAGGTCCTCAGGCCATGGCGTGATGTCTTCCAGCTATGAGAATGATGTCTTCAGTCTATGACGCCTTCGGACAAGTTAGCTATATTTCAGCCCATGAGGTGCAGAGACATGATGCTAAAGGTGATAACAATAAATAGCATAGTTTTGCATAAAGTTAAGGGTAAAGCTTAGCCCGAGAGAAGAGAATAACGCAAGGCTTAGGATAGAGTAATTTCCGTGTTTATGCAAAGAGAGACAATGCTTAGTCTCGTGCAAGATTTGGGACAGTGCTTAGTCCCATGCAAAGAGAAGGCAATGCTTATCCTTATGCAATATGGGGAGGCAGGGCTTAGCCTCATGCAGGGATTGAGACATGGCTTAGTCTCATGCAAGGATTCAAACAAGGCTTAGTCTCATGCAAAGAGAAGGTAGTGCTTAACCTTATGCAAAATAGGGAGGCAGGGCTTAGCCTCTTGCAAGGATTGAGACAGGGCTTAATCTCATGCAAGGAGAAAGAAATGCTTAACCTTGCGCAAAATGGGGAGGCAGGGCTTAGCCTCATGCAAGGATTGAGACAGGGCTTAGTCTCATGCAAAGAGAAGGCAATGCTTAGCCTTATGCAAAATAGGGAGGCAGGGCTCAGCCTCATGCAAGGAGAAGACAATGCTTAGCCTTATGCAAATGTAAGAGTAAAAGTGAAGTATTCTTAGCTGGCAACGTCTCTTGTGTATAGCAGTTGTGTTGTTGAGATGATGCCTATGATGATGACCTTTTCCTGCATCCAAAGAAAATTCATGAGTTTTGAGGGGCAGGTTGGTTCGTGTCTTTGTCTGCTTGCTATGCTCCACTTTGCCCGAAGGTCCTGTTTAAGTCACCGTGGGTAGCATTTGGCTAAAAAGTAAAGTTCTTTTCAAAATCATGCATGTATAGTTTTCAAAAAATAGTAATATGAAATTTAGAAATAAGTTATATGAACCAGTAACCGCGACATTATTAGAGACATTGCGACCTCCTTTGCCATAGAATTTTAAGATTCCTCCTCAAAATTCTTCCCCAGTTAACTAAGTGACCTTCTGGCTATTTTGTATGCTGCTGTTGGCTGAACTTTCATTGGAATTTTAAGGGTCCTCCTCAAAATTCTGCCCCCTGTTTCTGATTGTGGGGAAAAATGGAAATTTTATCAAATTATGACCGAACCCACAAGGCTGCCTACGTGATACCCTCTTACACGGGAATCAGGTCAAGCGTAGTTCAATTCACATCATATGAAGATACATGAATACTTTACACATAGTATCTTTTGACTGCATCTGAATTGATAGGCTTTGGCCAGATTTCTCCATCCATTTCTGCGAGTATGAGCGCTCCTCCTGTTAATATTTTGTGAACCATTTAAGTACCTTGCCAGTTGGGTGAAGATTTTTCTTTGGCTTCATCTTGATGTGGAAAGATCCGTTTCAGCACCAGCTGCCCCGGTATGAACTGTCTTAGTTTGATCTTTTTGTTGAAAGCTCTGGACATTCTATTCTGATAAAGCTGACCATGACACACTTCATTCATCCTTTTTCTGTCTATAAGGGCTAACTGCCCATAGCGGTTCCTTATCCATTCTGCGTCACTGAGTTCTGCTTCTTGTATGATCCTCAAAGAAGGGATTTCTACTTCGGCGGGAATGACAACTTCGGTACCATAAACCAGCAGATCGGGAGTTGCTCCGGTCGATGTGCGGAATGTGGTACGGTATCCTAGTAAGGCAGATGGTAATTTCTCGTGCCATTGCTTGTGGTTCTCTTCCATTTTTCTTAGTATCTTCTTGATGATCTTGTTGGCAGCCTCTATGGCTCCGTTCATTTGAGGCATGTACGCTAGGGAATTCTTGTGCTTGATTTTGAAAGTTTCACACATGGCTTTCATCAGATCACTGTTGAGATTGGCGGAATTGTCAATGATGATGGACTTTGGAACCCCAAATCCACAAACAATACGATCTCTGACAAAATCTACGACGACATTCTTGGTCACAGCTTTGTACGATGCAACTTCAACCCTGTTATATCATCGTATGACCATGCAAAAATATCCTCAAATTCTTTTAAGAAACGATTTTATTCTTCCTTCTCTGACGGTGACAAGTGGATGCTTATGCGAGTTCCCTTGATGGTTTCAGAATCTCCCAAATTGACTATCTCGGTTTTGTCCAAGTTGGACTTGGGCTTGTTCTCAAAATTCTCAACTTCTTTGACAATTTCCTCAGTTATTACATCATATTCTTCTATTTCCTCCGATTTACTGTCCTTGTGTTGCGTTGTCTTATTACATGTCATAGTCGTTGGTTCATCAAGATAAGAAATAGTAATGATGTAGAGAGAAAGATATGAAAGAAAGATAGTAATAATAAAAAATCAAGCCATTGGTAAATATTAAAATGTCAAATAAAGCAACAACAACAAGAACAACAAACCCAGTTTAATCCCAACATGTGGGGTCTGGGGAGGGTAGTCTGTACGCAGACCTTACCCCTACCTAGTGCAGGTAGATAGGTTGTTTCCAATATACCCTCGGCTCAAGAAGAGCAAAAAAAAATATACCGTAATAAAGGGTAAATAGTATCCAATAATAGAAACAGGGAATACAATACCTGAGACGAACAAAACTACATACCGTAATAAAAATCTAAGAATATGAAGGGAAATGCATGCTACTAAGCCTATCGATGAACACTATAAACTACCTACTAAATTTCTACCTTAATCCTTGACCTCCACACCCTCCTATCAAGTGTCATGTCCTCAGTGAGCTGAAGCAACACCATGTCCTGCCTAGTCACTTCTCCCCAGTATTTCTTAGGCCTACCTCGACCCCTTCTCAAACTCTCCATGGCCAACCTCTCACACCTCTTGACAGGGGCATCAATGCTTTTTCTCCTAACATGTTCGAATCATCTCAGCCGCGACTCCCACATCTTGTCCTCCACAGAGGCTACTCCCACTCTGTCCCGGATAGCTACATTCTTAATCCTATCTCGCCTGGTGCACCCACACATCCATCTCAACATCCTCATCTCTGCTAAAATGTCAAATAAAGCGATTTTCAATAACTCAAATAATATTTTCCGAAATGAAATACTGAAAATATTAGTTAAAACAAAGTGCTCAAGAAATAAACGATGCTAGCAGCCTTGCTACCTCGCGACTCTTCGGGCCCTTGATGGTGTAGCGGTCCAGTTCTTGAGAAATGCTCCCTTCTCCACTATCTGAATGGAAAGTCCTTATTCCTCCTCCTCCTCCTCAACTATCACACAACAATCCATATCATCATCTTCTAAAAACAAATTCCTCAGCACATCCAATGCTTCTTCTTCTTCGGATCCCCATATTGTATCGGCATGATGGAAGGATTGGCTCAAATGCGGCACTGGTTGGTCAAAAGGGCAATATGGACCACACCGTGGTGGCGACCAATCATCATATTCTTGCCAGGTATACGGATATCCAAGCCCAAAAGTTTTACCATGACGTTTCAGCTGTATTGGCTTGGTAATGCCTTGGAGTTTCTTCCCAAGTCCTTTGTTGGGTTCATACCCCGACCATGCCAGTATGCTTTCTATTTTGCTGCTCCACCATTTATCTTTCTCAATTGCTTTGACGCTCTCAATGCAATGATAAGTTTCTCCGCGCAACTTCCTTCTATTTTCCACGACCGGAACTGTTTGATTGATATAAATAGGATTGCTCCCATCTCCATGAATTATTACTTCTTGATGATTCCATTCAAATTTCACAGTCTGGTGCAAAGTGGGCGCAGCAGCCCCAGTGGCATGTATCCAAGGTCATCCTAACAAAAAATTATAGGAGGTGGATATGTCTAGCACCTGAAATTCAACATCGAACCAAGTGGGACCCATCTGCAAGCATAAATTGGGTTCCTCGATTGTGGTTCTTTGCGACCTATAAAATGCCTTTACATTCATAGTCCCTGCTCGTATTTCATGCAAACCCTTTCCCAATCTTTTTAGAGTTTTCAATGGATAGATGTTGAGGCTGAATCCTCCGTCTATCAAAACCCTGGCAATGAACTTATCCTCGCATTGCACTGTGATGTGCAGTGCCCTTTTGTGGCTCAATCCCTCTGGCGGAAACTCATCTTCGTAAAAGGTGATCTTGTGGCTCTCCAGCACTTTCCCCACCATGTTGGCCATTTCCCCACTAGTGAAATTGTCGGGCACGTACGCTTCATTCAACACCTTCATCAGAGCATTCCTATGCGCCTCAAAATTTTGCAGCAGTGATAGGATGGATATCTGGGCGGGAGTTTTGTTCAGACGGTCTACCACAGAATATTCCCTTGCCGGTACCTTTCTCCAAAGATCATCCGGACCGGGTTCAATGATGGGTTGTTTGGCAGTGGCATCCTTACTTATTCCTCCCAAATTCTCAGGTGTATAGATTCTTCCAGTTCCGGTCATCCCTTGTGCAGCACCAGACTCTTCTATTTTGTCTTCCCTTTCCTCCTGGTTTCGGAAACATAATCCCAAGGTACGACATCGTATTTAAAGGGCAATGTGGATGCTACCGTCACAGTGAAGGGTGTGGTTACTTCTACTCCAAATGGAGCAGGTGTAGCTGCAGGTGTTATCACTTTGATTTCGAACGGAGTTGATGCGGCTATCTCAACTTCGACTGGTTGTACCTGTACCAAAATATGAGTGAGTGTGATTGCAGGTTTCTTAGGGTTATCGCCTTCCCGAATAAGCCCAATTGACCCTTCAGGATCCAATTCTTCATCAGCTTCTATCACATTTACTCCATCACCGCTATGGCCCGGGAGAGGGTTGTTGCGGACATTGGGCGCGACTTTCTTTTCTTGTATGACTTTGGTATCAATTAGTGTCTGAATCTTGTCTTTCAGAGTGAGGCATTCATCGATGATATGTGCCTTCACGCCGGAATGGTATGCACATGTTTTGTTTGGGTTGACCCACTGGGAGGAGTTTTCCATGGCAACAGTGGGAATAAGGGTGACATATTTGGTGGCCTTCAATATTTCATATAAGTGGTCGATGTTCATCAATAGGGGTGTATTGTCTGGGTGGTTTGCGATCTAAATTGGGCCTGGGTTTTTGATAGTTTGGACGAGCTGAAGGTGGATGATAGTAGGCTGGTTGAGTGTTATAAGTGTGGTAGGCAGTGGAGGGTTGAAGATATCTAGGAGGTGAAGGTTAGTATGTGGGTGGAGGTGTTTGGTATACGAATGGAGATTTTGTACCTTGGGCTACCATTATTGTCCCTACTTCTTTCTTCTTTGATATGCCTCTCGATTGTAATTCTTTGTTCGTGGCCTACAGTGCCTCAAAATTTGTTACCATTCCGCTTTTGATACCTTCTTCAATCCTTTCTCCGAGCTTGATGATGTCAGAGAACTTGTGATTCTCAATGACCGTTAACCTCTCATAATATTGTGGATCTTGAGCTCTGACAAATAATTTGTTTATCTGCTCTTCTTCTAATGCCGGCCTGACCTTTGCTGCTTATGACCTCCACCGAGTAGCATACTCGCGGAAAGTCTCTGTTGGCTTCTTCTTGAGGTTCTGTATGTAGAAGACATCCGGTGCATTTTCTGTATTGAATCTGAATCTATCCATAAAATCTGATTCCATGCTTACCCAAATAGCTAATTTCTTGTGATTTTGACTTAGGTACCAAGATAGGGCGTCTCCAGTGAGGATTCTCATGAACAGCTTCATGCGTATCCTTTCGTCCTTCCCAACCCCTACGAGCTTGTCACAGTAGGTTCTTAAATGTACATTTGGGTTGCCCGTTCCATCAAACATTTCGAACTTAGGAGGTAACCCTCCGGCAGGCCCACGCCTGGCTGAATGCACAAGTCCTCATAATTTCAAACCTTCATTTCCTTTACCTCCTTCAACACCCTGCACTCGGCCTGTGAGCTTCTTGAGCTCCTATGCCATGTTTTTAATGAGCAGGTCCTTCTCGGTGGATTCTGGTGTGTATGAGATTGGTTGAGTGGAGTGGGGTAGAGTTTCCACATATATGGAATTGTTTTGATAAATGTCGAGGGTTTGGGTGTAGTGGTGATCATTGGTTGAATTTTAAGGATCGGGGATAGGATGTGGGGTATTCTGAGGAGTGTGATAAGTGGTTTGCAAATATTGAGTCGGGAGATGTTGGTGTTGAGTGGGTGTAGGTATGGGTAAACGTTTAGGATTTTGGGGAGGTGTTCCATATTGGTGGGCTACGGGAGGATTTTATGGACGTTGGTTTGGTGTGTTTTGAGAAGTTACTAGGTTTAGGTGTTTGGTTGGTTGATATCTGGGATGTTTAGGGTGAGGGAGAGGCTTGCCAAGTTACAGACCTGCTCGAGCTCCCCTTGCAATTCAAGTATTTTTGTTCCAGCCGTAATACCAAATCATTTGGTGCCGGAGTACTCCGACCATCAGAAATTTCCACGTTCTCAGCATGTGTATCGTCGTCTTTCCTAACTCCACTCATATCGTCCATCTTAGCTTTCCTTTTCTTTTCGGATTACTTGGAAGGGGATGAGGTGGAGGGCCTCTGGATTTGGTGTGATATCGTGATGATGCCAATATGTGTGAACCAACCTTGGGGAATGGGAATAATCAAAAAGAAAGAAAAACAAAAAGGTAGCCAAGTTAGTGAGAATTCTGGAAAAGTATTGGCAGTATTTAAACACATATTGCGGAAATGTAAATTCGCATCCTAATTTGGGAGCCTCGTTGTTCCCGAGGTTGCCTAGCGACAAGTAGATTTGGAGAAATTTAAAGCCAATAATTGCCTCATTTCATTAACGTGATAAATAAGATGAATGACGTTTGCCTTATTACATTCGGAAAGTAATTCTAAAACAAATAAACCTAATCTACGTGGCCCCAGAGGGACCTTCTCCAGGTTTGGCTTTCTTGGCTCCTTTGATCAGGTTCCCCAGGTCGTGCATGTCCAGTAGTAGGTATGCCTTTGCTAGATGTCCTCCTTCATTACCCTCGGCATTATGGCAGTCTATGACTCTTTTCCTCATCTTCCCCTATAACTCCATTAAACCCCGCTCCAGATACTCCAGCCTTTCCGTTGACCTAGTAGCCATTTCCCTCCATTCATTGATTGCCTCCATATCGATGTTGTGTTGTTCCAAATTCTCGGCCTCGGACTCGTGAACTCTTTTGCGCAGTCTGTTATACTTCACATATGCTTCAACAACTTCATTCTATGACTTTGTTTCCTCGACCGACCCCTAGCTCGACTATTCCTGCTATGCTATCGTCCAACCATGATGGGTAGAAATACACATGCCCTGCGTGGTATCGATGGTATGATTTTCCACAATGACCTTCAAGTGCCACATGTGTTGAGCTTCACATTTGTACGGGATGTCATCATCTTGAAAATATGCTCTGTAGTGACTCATTTTGGAGACTCGCGGTATGACTTATTTTCTACCAGCTTGTCTCATGACCCTAATAGGAACATACGGGTGTATGCCCCTTAACCTGATCAACACCAAATACGGAACATCCTTGGAACTGATGATGAATTCAATGGTAGGGAACTACTCGAACATCAAATGAACCTGGTCCTCGGTCAAATTGTCAAAAAACTGTACCCATTCTGTGGCATTCTCTAGTTGAGCAAACCTGTCCGGGATAACTCTTTTGTGGTGATGGAAACCTATGTGATCATTCCATGGTCTTCGTGGAAACTCTTGGTGGTATTGGCCTCTTTGAAGATGTTCCAGCAACCAAATTTGTAGCAGCAAATTACAACCCTTGAAATATTTGAACCCTTTCTGGCAACACTCCAAAGCCCGATATATTTCTGCTATAATCGTAGGAACAATAGTGTATGTTTGTCCCTCGATTCCCTCCATTAAGGCTTTGGTTACCATGGCCAGTCTAGTGTGAATCCTGTCCATTTGCTTGGAAACACTATCTTATCCAAAAAGCAGACGATGAACACGAAAACCCTACGATGAATCCAACCTAGGGAGGTGATGGAGAACTCAACATGAAAGATACGGTAAGATTTGTTGTGTCCGTATTGTTCATAAAGGAAGTCAAAATGTATGTAGGACTTCTTCAAGCATACCAAGTCGTCATTCTTTCTTAAGCCCATCATTTTCAGAAACCCCTTGGGGTGCGATTTTCTGGTACCAATAAATCAGGACTGTCCCAAGGTAGTCCAGCGAATCCCCCTATTTCCTCCAAAAGATGAGTCATTTCTATGTTGCCAAAATGGAATACAACCCTTTTTCTGTCCCGGAACATAGTAGCATCTTCAATCAACATGTTGTTTGGTTGGATGTCCAATAAGGAAGGTAAGTTTCCGAGGACCCTTTTCATATAATGTTTGTCACTTGACGGAAGGTCCTCCCACCAATCTAGCAATAACGGTGGTATATCTCGGACCATCCTGAACCTGGGGACTTCATGCCTCATTTTCTGCAAAATAAACAAGGTTAGACCCTTTCCCCCTCTTGATTCGACTATTTATACATTAGCGATTAGAATATCGGCATTTATTTCTCCAAATAATGCACAGATTGTGGTTGCGTGCGTTGGGATTATTGAAACCCCGGTGGACTTTGGACAAGGCTTTACTTAAAGGGTTATTATGCGGACAACATATTAACCCAGGATAGGGTTTGACCATGATGCATGTATAGTTATTATCAGAGTAAGGTTTCTATAGAGGTCCAGACCGGTACCCTCAAGCGGGAAACTTGAGGGGAAAATGGACAGAACCGTCGACTGCAGCACTGATCGACTAGTTTTACCACAAATAAGCCTTTCCAAATTCAAGAAGGGTGATACAGGAAGACGGCAGACAATCATCAAGTGTTGCTATGGTATTAATTACGCACGACTGGAATATGATGTTGAGAATGATTTATGCAAAAAAAAAAATACGTTGTCAAGTATTTGCACGATGAAAAATGATAAAATGCGGTATTTAATAATTTTAAAGGCATTTAAGAAAGAAAACAAATGGACAAGTCAGTTTCCATAGTAAAAAGTAATAAACAAGGAAGAGAAATCATAAATGAATGAATATAGGCAATAAATTCATATAGAGTGCGAAGGGGAAGGGGTGTGCAAGTATTAACGAAATAACAAAGACATGTTTAAAGACTTATTCACAAAACATGTTCGTTATGGTAAGAGCCTAAAAATATCCCCAACAGAGTCGCTATGCTGTCGCGCCCCCTATTTTTGGGACAACTCCTATTTTGAGAGGGGTAGGGAATTGGGAATTGAGAGAGTCGCCACCTAACAGATTAAGGTGCGCTAGGGCACCTAGAGCAGATAACTCATATAACCAATTTACATCACCAGAGATGGGGTCAGGGCTCAATTTACCTCGAGGGGAAACTGTTAGGCACCCATCGAGGTCCACAACGGTGGGTCCCGGTCGAACTTAAATTAAGTGAATTAGTCTAAGGGGAAGAAAGCAATTTGGACAAATAAAGTACTCAATTTATTTTAAAACAGAAATAAAAGGAAGGGGTGTCCTATGTTTTTTAGCCTATAGGATCACACCGTGCAATACTTTGTAACTCCCTCAAGTCGGGGTGTTACTCATAGTATTTAGCACACGGACTATCATCTCCTTACTACCCGATTACTATCTTTAAGTTGTTACTTAAGCGTTCTAGTTGATTCTAGCTCGTTCCCAATGCGTGCACTACCCGTCCCTTATCTATGGTCCTGGAGGTATTAGGACCTCTATTTGGGATAGTTCTAGACCCAGCCTATGTTGCTCAAAAATGTAAAATCTAGGCGAAAAGCAAAAGAAATTAGGACTTTTAGATAAAAATCAAATATAGGCTCATATTGAACTCTAAACATAAAACAACAAATGCAGGTAATCGAATTAGAAAAATTTATTAACCTTAAAGTCCTATAGGCATGATATTAATGTGAGAAAAGAGAGTGCAAAGGCAGTTTTATTAAGGCGAGTGTTAAGACCTGTTGTTTGCCTATTGATTTTATTCAGTATAATCTAGGCACTTCAGGCAGTAATACATCACAAATATAAACCGAGAATTATTATTACGTCCTACAGGTATATTGCCTAAGTGATTGACAATGGCGGTTGAATTCAGAACCAATTAATGGAATCCTATAGCCATGATTTCTACAAGTAGCACTGATTCTAATTTTATAGAGACATGTTTTATTTCCCCTTTTAACCCTATAGGCATGCTTTCTAATTATCTGAATTGATTTTGATCCTATAGGCTTGACATCTATCATCTGAATTGATTTTTTGATCCTATAGGCATGATTTCTAGGGTTGAAACTGATTTTAGTTCAATAGGCATGGTATCTATTATTGAATTTATTTAACCCTATAGGCATGACATCTAGTGAGCAGTAATACATGCAGGAATTGTACACATTGTTAGGAAATAATTAAATCAAATAGTGGGATCATATAGGCATGATTGCTAATGCACGTCTGTTAGACATATTGATAGATCCTATGGGCAGGATTCTAATGCCATTATAATATCAACCCTATAGGCAGGACCTCTAATGATGCAAATATAGATCTCAGAATTAATACCATCAACGAAAGTCCTATAGGCAGGATTTCTAAGCACAAATATAGAACTCATACAGTTTTTACCAAATGAACAGAATTAACAGCATAGCTGAAACCCTATAGGCAGGATTTCTACCCAGTTTAACAAAAGGAAATAAGAAAACCCCCCAACTTTACTAAATATCCTCAAATTTTTTTTATTACAAACCAGAATAGCAAAGAATTATACAATCGTAATAAGATATACTATAGGGATCCTTCATTAGGCCCAAATAAACTTGGGAACCAGGCCTTCCAACTATAAAAACTTTGAAGCACAACATGGTGATTCACCCATAGCACATTAGAACCAGGTTTCTGATGTGTCAAAGTTCCTAAGGGCCTCAGGGACCCAGAGCAATGCTCACACCAGAACCACACATTCAGAAGATAGCTCACAAGAGATTGGGAACCAATTCCCAGTGTGTCAGAGTTCACATGAGTCTCATGTAGACCCTGAGTAGTGCTCATACTTGGGTGGTTGAGAACCTAAGGGACTAAGAGTGGAGGTTTTAAAAATCAGCATATAAAATGGAAGTAAGGGCATATTTCAAACATATTGATTTCTGAAGAAACAAGGTTTAGAACACAGAATTGCATTCAGAAAATAGAAGAGTTTGCAAAGTACATAACTTCAAAAGACCTAATTGTACTAAGTAAGCATGCTTACATCTGGGACAACCATTTCTTAATCACAGAAGCATGTTAAGGCAAACAGTTTGGTTGAACAAGTTGGGAAGGACACATTAAGTAACCATAGAAATCTGTGAAGTTAGGATTAATGAACGAATTTCAAGTTAATGGTATCATAAAGATATTAAGTTCAGATAAGGTGCAAGATCAGCAAATAGTGCATGAAACAAGTTAAACATTAATCTAGCTTGTAGGAGGATTCATATTATTCAAAAATATCTAATCCTAAACTAACAGTATTAACCATAAGATTAGAAAAGAGTCATAGGAGCATAAAAGGTAGAATCATGCTGAAAGTAAGGTTAAAGACATGTTGTTCAAGTAACACTGATTATGAAAACATAGAGAATGAAAGACAAGGGATTAGGGCTACCAGTTAAGCAAGAAAGCAAGTAAATAAGCTACAACAGTTAAGTTCCAGAATCACTTGGCCTTGGTTTTCAGCTGGCCAAGACCAGAAATAATGAGCATAGAATCAAAGAACTAAGTTTTAGTGAGAATATGAGAGTTCGAGTCCTGTCTAAAGGGAAGAGGGAGAAGGTTTTAAATAGTATTCGATTATCCAGACAGATAAGGGAAGAAATCAAACATACACAAATAAGGAAAGACATTAAATTCATAATCAATTTAAGTCAGAATTCAGTCAATTAACAGGCGTAATAGCGAGTAATCATGCGAGTACCACTCAACATAAGGAAAACATCATATAAAAATCAATCAACAGTCAGATGCCAGTCACAATAAGGTAAAGAAATAATGAGAACAAGGTAAATCGAATAGAATAAGAAAAATATCAGTACCATACGAGAAAGGAAAGGGTAAAAATCACATTATATGATTTCAAACCCTAATTTTAGGTAAAACCATAAAATCAGCAGATATAAAAGGCAAGAGTCACATGCTTTATAGGATGAACATAGACGGGAACATATTCACAGAACATATAATTAAACATATCTGGCCCTAAAATAAAAGGTTCAAAACCATAATAGGTAAGCCATAAAATCGATAAAAACAGAAGTAAAGAATCAAATATTTACTTAAAGTGAACATAGATAGGGGTTATTCATAGAACCGAACCAATTCTGGTTCGATAAAGAAGATTTGAAACCCTAAATTGGGTAATTAAAAAAATTTAACAAGAAAATAAGAAGATTTATAAGGAATAACAAAAAAATTAAGGTTAAAACCAGTTTTGTTTTGAATCAGAAAGCTCTGAAAACCCTAACTTTAGGGTTAAGTAAGAATCAGTGAAAGATATGAAAGTTATTCGTACTTACACAGGAAAGTTGATGAATATAGATGGAAACAATTAGTAGGTTAGAGATTTGAAACAGCCTGGGTTCGATCTCTACAGGATCTTCTTGCCATTTGAGGCAAGCGAATTAGGTAACACCAAAAATGGGTAGCCGATAAGAAAAAGGGGGCCATATAAGGTAAGGAATCACCGATTGATTCCATTTCTGGGTTGGAATCAAAGGGGAGATTGGGATTGCGGCGCTAGGGTTTCAAAAGAGAGGGGGGATGAAGATGAGAGTGTTTGGGGATGGCGAGTAGGTGGAACTGATTAGGGTTTCGGTGGGTTAGGTTAGTTAAAGGGGTGGAATGATTGTGGACCGTTGATTTTAAATCAACGGTCCTGATTTAAAGGTGCTGGGTCAGGTTTTAAACGGGTAGAGGGATTAAATTAATGGGTATTTGGGTATTGGGTATTAGGGTATTTGGCTGGTCTAATTGGGTTAGGTCCGAAATTAATTAAAAAAGGGTTAGATTTTAAATACCCAATTAAATCTGTAAAATAATTTATACAAAAATAATTAATAGTAAAAAATGTCATTTGTGCATGAAAATGATTTAAAATAATTACTCAATATTATAATAATATAAAAAGTTATTTTCTGTATAAATAATGTAATTATGCATATATATATATATATATATATATATATATATATATATATATGGGGGCTATTATTGCAAATATGCAATTTTAGCCTTAGGATGCAATTATAATTATAATAGATATATTAAAAATATTTAAAGCTTAATATGGATATAGATGATGAAAATTAAATAACAAATCATTATAAAATTACTTGTGATGCAATTAACAATTATTTATATAGTAAAAATGCAGGAATAAATTGATTAAAACTTTTAAAAATTATAAAAAATTATGGAAATATACTTGATGATGCTTATGCACTATTTTGAAGGTATATATGTATTTTTTGAGAAATATGAGGAAAAATTGGGTATCAACATCTGTTGTATAGTCTTATTGCTAGTTTACTTTACAGTGTTTATTAATGAGAATCTTTTAACTAAAAGCCTCGTCACTACTTCGACGAGGTTAGTCAAGATACTTACCATTACATGGGGTCGGTTGTACTGATATTGTACTTCTGCACACTCTGTGCAGACATTTGGAGCGGAGCTGCTGGAGAAGTCGGGAGCTGACCCTGAAGATGTTCGTGTATTTTGAATAGAAGCTTCCACTTGTCCTTGGTAGTTTCAGACATTATTAATTTGTTTATGTAGTTTTTAAACAGATCGTGTGATTTTTTTGTATTAGCTTTGTAAATTTCAAATCCTAAAAGCTCATGATTCGTACTACCAGTTCTTGTGTAAATTTGTAAAAGTTCAGACAATCTTATTTTAGTTCTTATATATTCTTTTGTCTTGCATCTATTGTTAGTTGGCTTACATAGCAGGTCGAGTTAGGTGCATCATGATCTATGATTTTGGGTCGTGACAAGGTGGTATCAGAGCACTAGGTTTGTAGGTTTTACGGGTCATGAGCAAGTGTCTAGTAGAGTCCTGCAGATCGGTATGATGACGTCCATACTTATCTTCGGGAGGCTACAAGGCATTTAGGAAAAAATTTCCCTTTCTTCTTTCCTTATCGTGCGGCCTTGTTGCAGCTTTAAATCTACGACTTTGACTCCTCCCAATAGCTCATATGTGGTGTTGCGCACTCAGTATTCGTTATGTGTCGACGATCGATGATGTTGCCGATAGATTACGATGTGTGACATAGCCTCAGAAGCAGATGCATTGTTAAACCTTCTAGTCATGCATTTGGGGTATGAAGCATGTTCATATTTCTGGATGGTAAGCACAAATTTAGGAAGATTGGCTGGTGCCCAGGCTATTGTGATTAAGGTGAGTTCATGACGAGATTTGGGCATACTGTGAAGATATGGTACCTTGGGTTGCTGATGGGGTGTTCTATGGATTCGAGCTAAGTGGTGGAGTCTGCTAAAGACAATCAAATTGTAGGTCATGGGCCGTATCAATTTCTAGACGAAGAGATTGCTTGGTTATTTATTTGAATGGGCATATGCTGGTGTAGCACGGGTTGCTTGACACATATTAGCTGTGTATTAAAGATCAAAGTAAGATGAGTGGTTATCGAGAAGGTTCTAGCAAGTTCCAGGTTTTGTGTAGCCTTTAAGGGATTTTGGATTTGTCTACGGGTGGGCTTGAAAATGCAAGTGAATGTTAATCGGATCTGCGGTGTTTCCTTGTCAAGAAGAGTCTACATGTCAATGTTGGAGTGATGTAAGAAATGGTTTTGAAATCCCAAGAAGTTCCCTCAGGGCGGTCATATCGGATTGAGTTACTTTGGGGTTGGCAATCTGCGTGACTCGGTTGAGTTAGAGGTTATTGGTTCTGATTACTTGATAATGTGTTACTGAGATCCGAAGAACTTATCAGGGTTATGATCACGGTCGGACTTTATGCTTTCTACAAGTATAGGAGCTATAATGCTTATGGTTCAGAATTGACTGTGAGATTTTCGAAGTGTTGCAAATTAGCATGTGAGAAGCAATGCGCCGCGTGGAGTTGAAAGGTTGCATGTACAAGGTTGCAGTTAGTTTTAAAGGGGAGGACATGAATTCTTGATGGCACAAACGATCTTGGGTGTTTAATGTCTTGCTGGCACTAGGTGTTCCCATCGAAGTAGAGTTCGCCTGTTGGCAGGTACATTATGTTTCGACTTATGGGTGTTTCTCCGTGAGATGATGGAATATGAATTACGTGTCAGCTATTGGAGTAGCGGTGTTGAGGTTGGGTATGAAAATTTTTGTATTCGTGAGGCTTAGAGGATAAATGTTCTTGTTGGCAGACTATTCCTTGATTGCAAGTTGTGAAGAAGTGTTGAAAATTGGATGATTTAGAAGGTTATTACATGTTTGAGGACAATCGAAATTTGGTTGGGGATTATGTTGAGCCTAAAAAGAATATGTGTACTGTATCAGATTGGATTTGCTTGCTCTTGCGCAGTTGTTGCCACATGTATATCATCGGGTGACATGGATGTTATTCGCGCCTTGGTTTATGTTATATATTTCTCTATTATACTACGATTGGTTTTGAGGTTTACATGATTCTCCGCACGCATATTGTGATTCAGTTAGGCCTCGTAGCACTTTGGGTAAGGTGGCCTTTATGATGTTTCTTAGCTTATTGCACCATAGTTGTGCTTGCCTTTCCTAGTATTATTTGTTCCTAAGGATTTCCCTACCGTTATGTTGTATGCACTCTGTTGTGCTTGATGTTGACGCACATGTGGTCGGTGAGCCCGAGTATTATGGCATGATGGGTACCCTATGTGGATTGATATGATGGGATCGAGTTGCACGCCGCAACGGTACAGTGATGAAATGTGACTCCTTATTCCTGTTTTGTGTATTTTTCTTTCACCTTGTTAGAAAAGATCATAGTGAAGTGCTAAAATTTCCCTGTCTGTTTAGCTTATTTAGTAGTCCTCTTATTTAACTTTCTCTGGTATCTGTCATGTCTGAGTTATTACCTATTAGTGTACGGAACCGGGTTGTGAGGAGCTCCATATTATTATTGTTGATACTGGTCAGTGTGGTTGCTTGTGTTGGCTGAGGTGAGGTTCCTAGACCTGAGATTTGCACTATTGTATTAGGACAAGGAAAGTTTGGAATAATAACACTTTGATTTGTTGAGGATTTGGGCAATGGCCCTGGTCGGGTGAGTGAGTTTCTTAGTTTATAAACCAGCTGAGTGGCTAAGCGGTTATGCGCGTTTCTTTCATCATTGGAGGGGTATGAAGGGTTTAGAACGAGGTTCTAATCGATATGAGGATTTGCTATTGGCACCATATTTGTTTTTGGGCAGTAATGGTGGTTAGCAGCTCCTAATATGAGTATTGAAGTGATGGGTACGCAATGTGATTACATCTTGGGTTATGGTCATGATTTGATACAGCTTGTTCAGACTTGTACAATGTGTAGATGTGGGATTCAGGTCTTGTAATGAATTCTGGATGGGGTTCTAACGTTTAAGGAGTAAGGTTGAAACAAGGATCTCTAATGGTCTTTTGTCGTCAAGCTTATTCAGAATAGGGTGACGTGGGATCACCTGCGGGGGTATGTTGGAAGTGTGCATTCAGTAATTTGGGGTCGTCGAGGCGATTCTTGGCACGTTCGAGGACGAACATTTATTTTAAAAAGGGGAGAATGTAATGACCCGACCGATAATTTTGACAATTTAAGCTCCGTTCGGTGGCATAAGGCCTTGAGCAGCCTCACATTATGTATATAGACCTGCGTGCATGATTGGATTCAAGTACTGAAAGACTCGGAGTCGAATTGAAAGAAGGATTCTAGTTTTGGAAGCTTAAGCAGTGAGAGTTTGACCGGAATTTAACTTTTTTGTAAACAACTCCCGAATGAGTTTTGGATGAGGTCAGCAGATTTGTATGGTGAATTTGGACTTAGGCGTGCGTCCAGATTTAGATTTGGAGGTCTGTAGGCTAATTTGAGGCATTTCGGCGAAATTTGAAATTGGAAAGTGGAAAGGTTTGACCAATGGTTTACTTTGGAGATATTGGGGTCGGAACGCGATTCTGAGAGTTGGAACAACTCCGTCATGTCATTTGGGACTTGCCTGCAAAAATTGACGTCATTCCGGATTGGGTTGATTGGTTTCGGCACGAGTATTAGAAGTTAGAAGATTTGGAAATTCACAAGTTCGATTCTTGGTGAGATTCGTCGTTTTAGAGTTGTTTGATGTGATTTGAGACCCCGAGCGAGTCCGTGTTAGGTGATAGAACTTGTTTGTGTGTTTAGACGGGGTCCCAGGTGTGTTTCGGATGGGCTACGAGCCATGTCCTTCTATTTTTGGATTGCAGATATCTATTATCTGGTTTTCTCCTTCGCATTCGTGAAGGGTAATCTTGGAGGAGGGAATATTTCTTCATCGCATTCGTGTGAACACAATCGTGATCACAAAGGTCAGACTTCTCCTTCTTCGCGTTCGCGTACTCCTTTCTGCGTTCGCGTAGTGCAAACCAGGCCCTGGGCACTGATGACTATTCCTTCTAAACGTTCACATTCTTTTATCTATGAACGCGTATGATACGAGACTAAATTGCATAGTTTAACATGTGATATACCTTACATTTTATGCGCATTAATGACAAAAATACACTTGTTATGTGATTAATGGAGTTTATTTTATGTGTAGGTGAATTGGAGATGGAAACGGGGCTAAAAGGATGCAAATACGTCGAAAAATACGCGAAAGGAGACACCCGGGCGATATCCGGGCGACAGAGCCAAACAGCCCGACCCTGCCAGGTCCCCAGTTCGGCCAGAAATCGTGTTTTGACGGGTTTAAGTGTTTCCCGGTTAAAATAGAAGTCTCCTACACGGTTAGGGTTAACCCTAAACCTATAAATAGACTCCTACAACACAATTACAAGGGGATTTTCGAGAATCAAAGTAGAGAAGGAGAAAATTCCATTGAAGTGCAAGAACATCGATTTCTACATCTAGTATTTCTTACTTTATATTTCAATTATGCAATTTCTTGTAGTTTTGTTTCGTTTAAACATGAGTAGCTAAGTTTTTAATCTAGGATTTTGGTAGAACCCGTTGGGGATGAATTTCTTTTGATATTAATATATTTTGATTGATTATTCTCTATTTGTTCAACTACGTTCTTATTGTAGTTAATTGAATGGCCATCAATTAGCTGTGCCTATTTAGTATGTATCTACTTGAGAGAGAGTGCATATTTAGGTAATTGTTTGAACAACACCACTCCTAGAGTATAGACGAAAGTCATAACCGAGGGTTTAGAGGTTGGATTAGAGATAACGATACCTCGGGTGCAATCTAAAGTGAACTGTAATGAAATCTAGCTAGCGTAACTTGAGAGAGTGCGTCTAGTAAATTATCATAATTACTTGAGAGAGATTTATGGTAGATAGAGTGTTCATGATTGATAGAGACGATTAATCAAGCTATAAGAAGTATCCGAGAAAGAATTCACCAACGGGGGAAACCATAACCTTAGACCTTTATTATCATTGTTTACATTAAATTGTTAGTCAATTCTAGTATATTATTTCGTTAGTAGAATTAGTTAAACAACACAAATTGATATTCAAAAGTCTTAAGAAAAGTGATTAAGTAATAGTTTAGTATTTTATAGACTCAATTGATACGTTCAATTCTCTGTGGGATCGACTTTGGGCTTAATACCCCAGATTATATTTGCAGCGCCCGTTTAATCTTTTTATAAGACATAGTTGAGCATGATCAGCGTACTTATGCTCTTCCCTATTTCGCGTTCGCGTGCCTTTCCTCACGTTCGCGTAGGCCAGTGGTGGGTCATCAGGTTAATCCATCTCCGCATTCGCGAGCTTGTTATCGCGTTTGCGATGACCAAACTGAACAACTTTCATTTTTCTTCTTCGCGAACACGACCATATCACCGCATTCCCGATGCATAAACACCTGGGCAGGCAGAATATAATCTCAAATCGAGGGTTATACCATTTTTATCACATTTTGACTTGTAAAGCTCGATTTTATGCGATTCTTTGCGAGGTTTTCAAGAAAATCAATTGGTAATTGTTCTTCACCTAGAATTTATTATATTCCTTGATTTTATCTTTATTTTTGTCATTTAAATTGTGTTTTGAGTTGGGGAAAATGGTGGTTTTTGAAGAAAGTTTTCAAAGTTTAAATTGATGATTTGAAGGGCGATTGGTTTCAGAACTTGATAATTTTTGTATGCTTGAACTCGTATTGGAGTGAGTGTTCGGGTTTTGCAAGATTTATCAGATTCCGAGGTGCGGGCCCGGGGGTTGACTTTTGTTGACTTTTTAGAAATTGAATAAAAATCACAGCTTTATTAATTGAAATTGTTTCCTCTTGCATTGTGTGATGTATACAAGTCGTCTTGAGATAGATAGAGATGAGCAGAGATGAATATGTAAAGGAAAGGTGAAAATTGAGTGTGGAGTTAGCCGGAATGAGGTAAGTGTTTTGCCTAGCTTTGTTGAGGGAGTTTGTCCTCCTATTTGTTATTGTTTGCTACATGCGGGGGTGATACATATATGAGGTGACAAGCGTATATGTATGTTCTAGGTTTAGTCATGCCCGGGGGTAGATTATGTTATAAATGTTCCTTGTATAATTTCATAACCTTCTTGCTTCCTGCCACACTTAACTTCTAGATATTTAGAACGTAGTGTTAAATGTTAGAGTTAAGACTTAGCCTAATATAACTTAATCAATTTGATGGAAATTCTTTGAATACATTGATGCGTCTAATTTTTACATCTCTACACAGAGTCATTAATATGTTGCTATGGTCGATATTTTGAGGTGCTAGAATACATGCTTGTGTTGTTGAAAAATCGTGGAAATTGTGGAAGTACTTGAATTATATAGCCTTGAGCATTCATTGAATTATTGTTGGCTTGGAAAGTAGTGATTGAGAATTTGTTTGGAATGTTCGTTTGACACTCTCCTCGATGTTATTTATACATCATACCTGGCTACGTTATTGAAATTTATATGCTTGGTGAGTAAGAGTGTAAAGCACGAAGGGTGATGCCGTGCCATTATTTATATTCATTATCATGTGAGGAAGAGTGCAAAGCACGGAGGGTAATGTCGTGCCATTGTTTATATTCATTATCATGTGAGGAAGAGTGTAAAGCATGAAGGGTGCTACTGTGCCATTGTTTATATTCATTATCATGTGAGGAAGAGTGTAAAGCACGAAGGGTGATGCCGTGCCATTGTTTATATTCATTATCATGTGAGGAAGAGTGTAAATCACGAAGGATGATGCCGTGCTATATTATTGAGAGTAAAATCACGAAGGGTGATGTCGTTCCATGTCATTTGTGAGTAAAAGCACAAAGGGTGATGTCGTGCTATTGCATTTATACTTTTATACTTTTGCATCATTGCGAGTTCATGGCACGATGGGTGTTTCCGTGCTAGTGAGGACGAGAGACATGTATTATGTTATGATATTTTTTTCTTGCATATATCTTCATGTCTTACCTGGAATTGTTACCATCGTATTTATGGTTCTTATATGACTTGTCTTCACTGTTCTGTCCTCATTCTCCATCTCAATCGTTGTTGTGTCGCCTATGCCTTCTAATTGTTTAACTTGTAAACATAATGTCTACTTCCTGCTGTTATGATTTCATCCATGTCATATATGTTTTTGTTGCACTTAGGTACGAGTCTTCTTCCAAGTTGGTCATTCATGCCTCTATTTGTTGCATTATGAAGAACATGTACCCCTCCCCCTTCTCTTATTTGTTATGAACATCTCCATGCCTCCATCATGCTAGTTAGATGAAATTATAACCCTTTTTCCTAATTGTGGTCATTAACTCTATGATCTTTGCTTAGTCTGTTACTGATGTTCTTTGTACATTCTTGTTTATTATTACCGCTTGCATATTCCCTTCATTGTCATGTCTATTATCGGTATTTCTATCATTTGGTTGGTACTATTTTACGCGTATATGGTGAGGATGAGATAAATGCACGAAGGGTGTTGTCGTGTCGTTAGATTCGATGTCTTGAGTACTTCTTTCACACTATAAAAGTTTTGAGGTGATTGTTGCGGTTCATGGGCTTTCGTTATAAGGTAAGGGCCGGTTAAGATGTTGAATCGTGATTCTTTCTGGTACTCCTTTATTGCTTTGTACAGTCGCATTGTGTACTATACTATTATTCTGTTGTATAGTCCTATTGCTAGTTTACTTTACAGTGTTTATTAATGAGCATCTTTTAACTAAGGGACTCGTCACTAATTCGACGAGGTTAGTCAAGATACTTACTAATACATGTGGTCGATTGTACTGATACTGTACTTCTGCACACTCCATGCAGACATTTGTAGCGGAGCTGCTGGAGAAGTCGGGAGCTGACCCTGAAGACGTTCGTGTATTATTGATAGAAGATGCCACTTATTCTTGGTAGGTTCAGACATTATTAATCTGTTCATGTAGCTTTCAAACAGATCGTGTGATTTTTTTTGTATTAGCTTTGTAAATTCTGAATCCTAGAAGCTCATGATTCGTATTACCAGTTCTTGGGTAAATTTGTAAAAGTTCAGACAATATTATTTTTGTTTTATATATTCTTTTGTCTTGCATCTATTGTTAGTTGGCTTAACTAGCGGGTCGAGTTAGGTGTCATCATGACCTGTGATTTTGGGTCGTGACAGAAGCCGCGCCATGTCCTGCCTGATCACCTCGCCCAAATACTTCTTAGGCCGCCCTCTGCCTCTTCTCGTACCTTCCAAAGCCAACCGCTCACATCTCCTAACCGGGGCATCTATGGTTCACCTCCGCACGTGCCCGAACCACCTAAGCCTCTCTTCTTGCATCTTGTCGTCCACGGTAGCAATGCCCACCCTCTCAAGAATATCTTCATTCCTTATCTTATCCAGTTTAGTATGATCGCACATCCATCTCAACATCCTCATTTCGGCTACTTTCATCTTCTGGATATGTAATTTCTTAACTGGCCAACACTCAAGCCCATACAACATAGCCGCTCTAACCATCGCTCTGTAAAACTTATCTTTGAGTTTCAGTGGCACTTTCTTGTCACACAAGACTAAAGACGCTAATCGCCATTTCATCCACACCACCCAAATACGATGCGTGACATCCTCGCCGATCTCCTCATCTCCCTGGATGATTAACCCTATATACTTGAAACTTTCTCTCTTGGGGATGACTTATGAGTCGAGCCACACTACCATGTCCGCTTCCCCTGTCACGCTGCTGAACTTACACTCCAGATATTCCGTCTTAGTCTTACTCAACTTGAAACCTTTGGACTCCAGGGTCTGCCTCCAAACCTCCAGTCTCTCATTAACGTCGCCTCGCGTCTCATCAATCAGAACTATATCATCAGTGAACAACATACACCATGGCACCTCCCCATATATTGGTGTGTCAGGGCATCCATCACCAGGGCAAATAAGAACGGGCTAAGTGCAGATCCTTGGTGTAACCCCATAACCACCGAAAACAACTCTGAGTCACCTCCCGGGTCCTGACTTGAGTCCTAGCTCCATCATACATATCCTTTATCAATCTAATGTATGCTACCGGCACCCTTTTACCTCCAGGCATATCCAAAGCACGTCCCGTGGGACCTTGTCGCATGCCTTCTCTAGGTCAATAAATACCATGTGCAAATCCCTCTTCCTATCCCTGTATTGTTTCACCAACCTCCTAATAAGGTGGATAGCTTATGTAGTAGAACATTCCGGCATGAACCAGAACTGCTTTTCAAAAATAGACACCACCTTCCTTACCCTCCCTTCCACCACCCTCTCCCAAACTTTCATGGTATGGCTTAACAACTTGATGCCCCTATAGTTGTTACAATTCTGGATATCACCTTTGTTCTTGTACAACGGAATCATTATACTACATCTCCACTCATCTAGTATTCTCTTCGTCCTGAAAATAACATCAAACAACTCAGTCAACCACTCCAATCCTGCTTTACCCACATACCTCTAAATTCTACTGGAATCTCGTCTGGTCCGGTCGCTTTGCCCCGACTCATCTTAGACACAGCTCCCACTACCTCCTCCATCTTAATACGCCTACAATACCTAAAGTCTCAGAGACCCTTGGAGAGCCCCAACTCCCCCTGCACGATGTTACCCCCCCCCCCCTTTCATTTAGAAGTTTATGGAAGTACGTCTGTCATCTATGCTTAATCTGGTACTCCTCCGTCAACACTCTACCTTCCTCGTCTTTGATAACCTCACTTGATCCAAAATTTGAATCCTAAACTCAAATTTCAAAATTCTAAACTTATGCTTCTTAGGTAGCTTTCATTCTCTAGCTAGCTAATAATATTAATATTTGAAGGTGGTGAACGACCAAAGTTAAATAATTGCATGGGAGTAATTAACGGGAGGATGAGCTAGCTTATTCGTCTTGGGATGTAACATTATTTGGACGCGGTAGTAGTCTGACTTAGACCCAGTTCATTTTCAAAGTATCTCAACCACTTTTGGTATTCAAATTCTGTTAAGCCTTGGCAAACTGGCTGATCAAATCCCTCAGAGTGATTGCCTAGTTTGGACCCTGAATTAGGAGAAGGGCTCATAATATCTAACATGTCCCAAAAATCAATTCCAGATCCTTCCATTGAGATTTTCATTATCGTTATCATTATCATTATCATTATCATGCACCTTTCCAGCGCTGATGCTTGCAAAGTACTAAAGATTAGGCTCCTCATTCAATTGGAATATCCAATATATATCTACGTTTGGACCTGAAATATCAACTTGGCTCAAATTGGAGAGATTTGAGGCATAAGAAGAAGAAGGAGAGCGAGATTTTGATGCTTCTTTGGCTTCTTTCTCTGTTACCGTTTTGTCATTTACGCATTGGCTGTATGGTGTCATTAGCATATTCATATCACGGTCGTCATCATTGACGTTCTTGAATTCTCCCTCATTGGCAGTATGTGACACAATCGAAGTTGATGAAGAAAATGAATTAGCACAACCATCTAATTTTGCATCACCGTGTAATCTTTTCATGAGTCGTTTCTTTAAGTGTATATTCCGTACTGATGTGAGGCCAAAATATTATACTTTTAGCATATTACTCGCCCTATATTTTATTGGTCTAATGAGTTATTGTACGTCATTTGAGCTAAATTGTGTTGTTTTATGTGTAGGAGCATCGGAAGGAATGTTACACAAAAAAAAGGATAAAAATACAAAAAAAGAGCACAAAAACATCAATTATACGAACCGTGCTACAGACCAGGCTTCACGAGGTCTATAGCACGGTAATTAAAAGTCACGAGTTAAAAAACTCCAACCCGGATTTGGACTCAAGGACTTCAACCCTCGCTTATAAATACTCCCTAAACATGTCAATACCGTGGGAGAGACGTTTTTAGAGCATATTCGACCTAAGTGGACGTTTTTGAGAGAGGATTTGACCTAAAGAGGCAAGAACACACTAGGAACAAGGCGAAAAATTCTTCTACGAGTTTTTCACTTCCTTCTTCCTACTTCCATTATTAGTTATGAATTCTAGCATTGTAGTTTTGCATACTATTATGAATAGCTAATTTGTTATCTAGAGTGTTGATAGAACCTTTTGTAGGGAAAATTCTTAATTTGTTTTTATATAATTGAGTCATTGGATTTCTCTACTTGTTCAACTACATGTTTATTGTTGTTGATGGAATGTCCATCAATTGACTGTGCCTATTTAGTATGTATTACTTGGAAAATGGTATATATTTAGGTAGTTGTTGAACAATATCAATCATGACGTATGTGGGGAATCAATATGAAGAGTTTAAAGGTGGGATTAGAAATAACGATACCTTGGTGCGATCTTAGTGAGCAGTAAACTAGTGTCAGCTAGCGTAGTTCTGAAGAACATGTCTAGTAAATTATGATAGTTGCTCGGAAGAGAATTATGACACCCGAAGTACTCATGATTGGTAGAGAAATACTTAGGCGAAATTATAGAAGGCATAGCGGGAAGGATTCCGACAATTAGGGAAATCATAACTCTAGACCTTCTTAGTCTTGTCTTAAATTTCATCCTTGTTAGTTGATAATTTGACTGCTTTATAATAGTTGTTAGTTAATTAGTTAGAAATAAATAATATAATCTCTATTATTAGGAAATAATTTGGACTTGTGTTTCTTAGCAATATTGAACAATTGTAGCTAAGCCTTAGTTCTATGCGGGATTCGACTCCGGACTTATAAACCGAATTATATTTATAACTACCGTTCAATCCTTTTTTATAAGGCATAGTTGGACGTGATCACGTACATTTTTAATTTCGTTATCAGTTCTTCTAGGAAACTGAGATGCAATATTTGACCACCTGTCAATTAATTGATGATGAAGTTGAATTAAGGAATACATATACATGTTTGGACATAATAGTAAAGACAATATTGGAAAGATTTTCAAAGAGTTGATAGGAACATATGTTTGACAAGCTTGGTACAATAAGAGTATATGATTCATACTTGTTTCCCAAACAGTGGTGCAATTTGACAATAGTCGTGAAATTTCTTCGCTTTACGTCAGGTTGCAGGTAATTAATCCACCTGAAACGGCAACTCTTTCCACACCTCAGTAGCCCTACAAAATCAACAAAACACAAGATATTTTTAACTGACCAAGTTGGTGAATATATTCGAAGTTTTTGCCAGCTGCAAGTAACTTAATTCGTTTTTTCTTCTTAGGGGACCATTGATGTAATTAATTACCAGCCTTACTTTCTCCAACCGCTTTCTGAAAATGAAATTTCATTAGTTGTATATAGACCTACTGTTAATTAGTTGATTATTCTGATTTGGGATTTGTCTCAGTCGGGACATCGTTAATTAAATATTGTCACGATCCAAAATCCAACTTGTCGTGATAGCACCTAACTTAACATGTTAGGTAAATCAATTAACAACTATCAAATTCTAATGAATTTTAATAAGACAATTAAGTAAACGAAAATATAGGAATCTTATACATTTCTCAAGAATTGGTAGTACAAATTATGAGCTTTTAAGATTGGAATTTACAAAGCTGGTATTAAATAAATAAATCATCTATTCGAAATGTACATAAATAGTTTTTTTTTATAAATGTAACACTACCATGAACAAGAGGCAGCTACGACCGGAACGCAGGTACATCTTCAAATCCAGCTCTTGTCGATCTCAGCAACGTCAGCAGCCAACATCTGTACGCAAGGTACAGAAGTGTCGTATGAGTACAACCGAGCCCGTGTACTCAATAAGTAACAAACATAACCTTAGGTTGAAAGTAGTGACGAGCTAAAACAAAGGTCAGGTCCAATACCAATAGCCAACAACAGTTCATAACAATGTAAAGCAATTAATAAAGGAAGTGATTCAGAGATGAAATACTTAGCTTATTCATAGTTTCCCGAAAAATAGTTCTGCCTTTCAAGTATATTAGTGAAAACCTAAATCCTTTACGGAAATTGTCGAAAATATGAGTAACTTGAAAACAGTAATGTTTCCCAAAATCCAATCAACAATAAATAAGATATTCTATTTTTCTTTCCAGATAGCCAGTGTAAAATATATCACTATGCCGATATGTCAATATGTGTGAGAAGTCATGAATGACGTGATACCGTACAACATGACGAATAAATGCATTTACATGCCTATATGTCATATGTTCATGTCAATGCAATGTACCTTAGAGATGAACTCATGTACTCACACTCTTCTAGTATTCAATCTCACTGTCTCACACTTTTACTCATCATGCTCAACCACTCAGTACTGTATATGGCCAACCTGGCCCAAAGAAGATCCATCCCAGAATATATACATCAACTGACCATCAGTCACTCAGTATTGAGTAGTGCTAAATCAATTCTGTGGGGAAGATCCATCCCCAGGTATATAAATACTTCGGACAAGATCCACGTCTAGGGAATATCCATCCCTCAATATAATCAACCGCGCTCACTGGGGGTGTGTTATGACTCCGAAGGGGCTCCTTCAGCCCAAGCGTTATATCAAGCCAATCACGACACAAATCAATATAAGTTGATGTGGCTTGCAGCCCGATCCCATAATATAATCAATATAACATGTCGCAACGTGTAGCCAGATCCCATAATATTACTCACACTCAGGCCCTCGGCCTCACTCAGTCATTAATTACTCCAGTCTCTAAGGCTCACAATGCCATGGAACTAGCCCAAAATGATGATATGATGTGTCAATAAATGGTAATAGATACTGAGATATGATATGCATATGTATACGTATGACTGAGCATGTAATGCAATGAAAGCAGATAACCCAACAACAGAAATGACCTCAGTAGGTCCCAACAGGATAAACATGTAGC
Organism: Nicotiana paniculata; assembly: GCA_005239505.1. NCBI lineage: Eukaryota > Viridiplantae > Streptophyta > Magnoliopsida > Solanales > Solanaceae > Nicotiana > Nicotiana paniculata. Next base: position 44,942 of record ML348278.1, on the reverse strand, counting down.
CTAGACATGTTTTCTAACATGGATCACAACTCAATAGCTCAAGTACGTAGTAATTTCATGGTTACAGGTAAGATCAGGTAACTCATAGTACCATAGAAATAATGGAGTCATAATTCACACAATTCACGCCCACACGCCCGTCACCTATCATGTGCGTCACCTTAACATCGACCATATAACACGAAATTTGGGGTTTCATACCCGCAACACCAAGTTTAGAAGTGTTACTTACTCCGAACGAGCCAATTCCAATACCGAGAAAGCCAATCGATGCTCCAAAAATGCCATCTCGCGCATTCTGACCTCCGAACGGCTCAAAACTAACAAAAAATAACTCAAATACATCAAACAATGCTAAAGGAACCAATCACAATCCCAAAGGTCAAATTTGAATCAAAAGACCAAAATTGGCCAAAAGGTCCAACCCGAGCCCGTTCCTCGGAACCCGACAAAGATCACAAAATCCGATAATCCATTCGATTACGAGTCCAACCACACTAGTATCACTCAAATCCGACTCCAAATCGATGTTCAAAACTCGAAAATTCACATTATGAAACTTTAGGCTAAAACCCCCAATTTTTCGTTTGAAATCATCAACAAAATGCCAAAAAGGAAGATAAATTCATGAAATATAACCATAAATTAGTAGAGAACACTTACCCCAATTCATATGGTGAAAATCGCTTAAAAATTTGTCTCAATCCGAGCTTCATAGCTCCAAAGATGCAAAAATGTCTGAAACTTTCGAAATATAGTACTATATACATTGTTCAAGGGTTACCCTTTGCGATCGCGGTCACAAACATCGCAATCACGATTAGAAATTTTTGCAGGACAATTTTTACACTATGCGAACACGGCCATCTCCCGGTGATAGCGAAGAACAAACTTCATTTTAACCCTTCCCAACACTTCTAAGATAGCCTGTAGTATATTGGCCATACCTTTTGGTACAAAATTCCAAATGACAAATGATTTAATTTTCTGAAAACTAGACACAAAGGGATACAAATTTCATTTTTAGAACATCTCCAAATTCTTTATAGATTGCACGATATAAGCTTCCAAAGTCGGGTCAATGCAGAAAAGATTTTCTTCTGTGCGATCGCGAGAAGGCCTCTGCGATCGCGATTCATAACTCTATTTTTCCTATTTTCTCTTTGCTAACGCGACCAAATCCACGCGATCGCAATGTACACCCCTATAGCCGAAAAACATCAACTAAAAATGGCTTAGAAATGGTCTGAAACTCACCCGAGCCCTCGGGTCTCCACGCTAAACATCCACACAAGTCTTAGAAACATCAAGCGAACTTGCTCGCGCGATCAAATGACCAAAACAACACCCGAAAACATGAATTGGAGATCAACATGCATGAAATTTGAAAGGAGAATTCAAGAACTTCTAGAATTGCAACAAGTGTCCGAATGCTATCAAACCAACTCCGAACTATCCCGAATTTTGCAAGCGAATTCTAAATCATAACACAGACCTACTCGATGTTTCAAATCTCACTTAACAACATCAAAATCACAAATCGCACCTCAAATCGACCTAATGAAATTAATGAACTTTCAACTTCCGAACTTGTGCTGAAACATATCAAATCAACCGGGGATGGACTCAAATTTTTCACACAAGTCCCAAGTGACATAACAAAGCTCTTCCAATTCTCGGAACCAAAATCCGAATCCGATATCTCTAAAGTCAAATCTTGGTCAAACTTATGAACTTTTCCAAACCTTCAAATTCCAAATTTCGCCAATTGGTGTCGAAACCTTCTAGAAATATCCAATTACAAATACGGGCGTACGCCCGAGTCCAAAATCACTATCCGGACCTAACAGAACCATCAAAACTCCAGTCCGAGGTCAACTACAAAACGGTCAAACTTGGTCAACTCTTCCAACTTAAAGCTTAACTCATGAAATTCATTCTTCTAAATCGATTCTGAATAACCTGAAAACCAAAACAGATGATTCACATAAGTCATAACACATCATATGGAATTACTCATACCCTCAAACTACCGAGAAAAGTGAAAATGTTCAAAACGATAGGTCGGTTCATCACATCCTCCCCCACTTAAACATACATTCGTCCTTGAACGTGCCAAGAGTCGTTTCAAAGCCATCATATCGCCGTGTAGCCTTACTATGAACCTACCCGAGGGTGATCCCACGTCACCCTATTCCATATAGGCCCGACACACAACGTACTGAAGATCATTAATTCAATCTTAACCCATAGACCTTAGAACCCAATTTTCAATATTTAGAATTTCCTATAAGACCCACATCTCACATCTACAAGCTGCATAAGTCTGAACAAGTTGTATAAAGCCATCACCATAACCTAAGATGTTATTATATGATATACCGCATAACTCAAATACTCAAAGCAAAATCTCCAATCTCCAATGTGCCATGACGAGTGCCTAAGTCCTACCTATCGAACATTCCTAAGCATGCGTCTAAGATATAAATATGAATTAAGGGTAGGTCATGAATAAGATCTGTCAATAAACTGAATTACGTGAATAACATACATGAGGGAAACATGTCCAAAAGACATATATACATATACATGCAGAATACAAGAGGGCGAGCCGACAAGGATGCTATAAACAACTATATATCCAAAACTGGAAGCCGACAAGGCCACATACGATCCAACTATACATGACTATCTACAAACCTCTATTAGAGTGTACAGCTGTATAAAGAACGGGATTGGGCCCCTTCATACCCTATATGTATACAAACACATCGTACCAAAACTCAAAGCAGCTCCGGATAAAATGGAGCACGCTAACTCTCACTGATCAAGGATCTTAAGAAGGGGGACCCGTCAGCCTGTCTACCTGCACGGGAAATAGGGGCATCAGTACGAATAATGTATTGAGTATGTAAGGCATGAAAATCAGTACATAGAAGACGTAGATGAAACATGGAGTAAAGAATTTCACCTGTAAGTCTAAATAACTTTGTGAATCCTAAAACATTTATAATATCTTGCACGTGCGTATAAATGTTGTATCATGCATAGGTATAGGTGTACATAACATCATCAAGCCTCTGAGGGAATCCCCTTTTCCCATATCCCATATACATATAATATATGCATATATAACATCGTCTGGTCATGGGTTAATGTACATGTATAAATAAATAAAATGCATAAGAAATACGTTAATAAGATTTCTCGAAACGTTATAAGATTAATACCTTTCTGATAAACTTTATCAACTATGTATTTTTCTGAGACGCATGGACAAACGATATACTAATAAACATGGGGAATCGAGAATATAGACACCCCTAGTACTTCTTTGAATAGGGTCATTTATGAAAGTTGCATATTTGCTCATTTCGTTTGTATTATTTGGATCATGCCAAAAGAAAAATAGGAATAGACTTAACATACCTGAGCCGGTTCTCTTGACAATCCCTCTAACACACGACAATCGAGTCAAAACACGTGACGACAAGATCGAAGTAGGGAAACATTCGTATGATATTCTTGAGAAGTTATACCGGGGCTTCCTTAGAATTACAAATCCCGTTGCTATTATGTAGTATAACTTCGTATGAATCTTTTGTTGAAGATGCGTTACTTGGATATTGGATATAAGAACCCCTCATTGTGAATTAGAGAGGTGTTATATCTTAGTGGGTGTGAGACCCACTTAGGAGATGACTTAGCCACAATAATCTTCTAAAAGTGCCACCTTTTACATGAATTTAAGAGTCACAATTACCTAAGGAAAACGCTGCCACATTGAGGCCCATTAATGTTATCGAAATATATTAATTAATTAGTTAATCTCCCACTAAAATCAATACTTACCCAATTATTCATATAATTAAGAATTATCTCAAATTACTTAAAATACTACTCACTTTTAACATACTTTATACACCTTACTATCATGGTCATGTTGTACCCTTTAAGACACTAGTCCATAAATATCGGATATTATAGCTTGGACCGTATTTTTTCCCAAATTGACAACCTTTAACAAAACTCATCTTCTTTGATTTGTTTACCCTTTAACCTTCACGGTACTTACTTACCACCTATTATAAATAGCATAAATAATTATAACCACAAAAATATTCTCATTCCCGAATCTACGTTGATTAACTTACAACGAAACTTTAACGTATGAAATGCAGGATGTAACAGCAGCTGCCCAAAATAACCCAATTCCGGTAATAAACCTCATGTCAAACAAAAGCTCGTTATAAAACCTTCGTACACTGCCAATTTCTAAGCCGAATTTCGATATTACCCTTCCAAATATACCGCAATCAAATCCGATAGCACCCATCCAAGATCCGGCGACTTCATCTTATAGAATACCAACTACACTATGGACATGCAACACCAATACTACCCCATATGCAATAATTCATATGTACTCAAACATGGAAAATGACTCAAACAAGAAAACCATCCTGCAAGTTCAACAAGTACCGCCACGATGAAATGCTGAAAATTCATCACACATCATACAACCATAACACAAAGAATCATACTTCAACATAACTCCACTGCAATGCGTGGCCCCATCTAATCACTGGGTCCATATTATATACCTCAAGTCACCTTGCTCAAAATAAATAACCACGCGCAACTCGATATCAAGTATCCAAGGTGCATGGCCATAACCACGGAGAAGCAAATGACACAATGCCACACAAACCCGAAAGAACGTAACCAATGCGCACTCAATCATGCATCACCCAAATACCTATCTCGCTCAAATTCTACTATAAGGCCCCAATAGAATCGCACCATGTGCGCCTATAACCAACAAATCAAAACCCTTGATAGCATAGAAGAGTAACTCATGGAACATATCCGAACACTAACAAACCCAACGTAACTGAATGGCACACCCCTCAACAATAGCAGTGCGGAGTCAACCAATCTGACTTGTTGTAGAATACACATCCTCATTGGGCTTACCAATGGACCGCAAATCAACTCTGGTCACCTAGTCATTTGAATCGTCCCTGTTGCCTAAGAATTCATGACCTTCCCTTCAAAACTGAACCGTGACCGTGCACACAGAAATTGTAATCCCACATAACACACCGAATCAATCATGCCATCATGTGAAGAGTACAAGAATCTCATAATCAAATTTGAGTCACAAGTAGAACACATACCCGATCAGTCAGAAACCTCCCATTTGATCTCATCCAGGAGAAAATCTCAATATGCAACATGTTCCTCACGCCGGTAGGAAAAATCCACCTTGAACGGTGATAGAAATCATCGAGAACTCTTTGGAATCCATTTGTACATAACTAAGATATCAGAACTAAATCTCTCTAACTCAACCAAGCCATGCAGGCCGCCAAACCCAATGTTATTGCCACAAAACACCTATAGGGACTCACCACATCGTAAGAACCTAAAGAACCGGTTATTGTGTTGCTCCAACCTACTACCAAGTTGTCCTATTTCTTCGAGTTCCTTCTGAATTGCCTTCAATTTGATACTTCTCCTTTCTAAAATACCACGAACCTTAACAAAAATTCTCCCCAAGAACTCTAGCATAGAATCACACCGCCTTAAGGCCCATAAGCCGCTGAATTCCCTCTTAAGTACCCTAAAAGTACCACAACCAAGATACCTACTCTGAAGAGACCTTCTACGAATCTAAAGTCATTTCCTTCACCTTCCTGATACTGATATGTAGAATCCGTACAGATATAGAATTATCGCGAGTCTCGACACCATCCAATGTAAATATCCGTTTCTAGCCATCTACAAATCTTGAAAATTCCTAATTTCTATGTATAAATCTTGAATCCATTAGGACCATTCTCGAGATGAAATACTTAGCTTATTCATAGTTTCCCGAAAAATAGTTCTGCCTTTCAAGTATATTAGTGAAAACCTAAATCCTTTACGGAAATTGTCGAAAATATGAGTAACTTGAAAACAGTAATTTTTCCAAAAATCCAATCAACAATAAATAAGATATTCTATTTTTCTTTTCAGATAGCCAGTGTAACATATATCACTATGCCGATATGTCAATATGTGTGAGAAGTCATGAATGACGTGATACCGTACAACATGAGGAATAAATGCATCTACATGCCTATATGTCATATGTTCATGTCAATGCAATGTACCTTAGAGATGAACTCATGTACTCACACTCTTATAGTATTCACTCTCACTGTCTCACACTTTTACTCATCATGCTCAACCACTCAGTACTGTATATGGCCAACCTGGCCCAAAGAAGATCCATCCCGAAATATATACATCAACTGACCATCAGTCACTCAGTATTGAGTTGGGCCAAATCTATCCCGTGGGGAAGATCCATCCCCAGGTATATAAATGCTTCGGACAAGATCTATGTCTAGGGAAGATCGATCCCTCAATATAATCAACCGCGCTCACTTGGGGCATGTGCAGACTCCGGAGGGGCTCCTTCATCCCAAGCGCTATATTAAACCAATCATTGCACACATCAATATAACCTGCTATAGTGTGCATCCCGATCCCATATTATAATCAATATAACATGTTATGACATGCAGCCCGATCCCATAGTATCACTCACACTCAGGCCCTCGGCCTCATTCAGTCATTTTACAGTCTCTCGGGCTCACAATGCCATGGAACTAGCCCAAAATGATGATATGATGTGTCAATAAATGGTAACAGAGACTAAGATATGATATGCATATGAATGCGTATGATTGAGTATGTAATGACATGAAAGCAGATAACCCAACAACATAAATGACTTCAGTGGGCCCAAGAGGATAAGCATATAGCTTAGACATATTTCTAACATGGATCACAACTCAATAGCTCTAGTACGTAGTAATTTCATGGTTACAGTTAAGATCAGGTAACTACACATTACCACAGAAATAACGGAGTCATAATTCATATGTTGCACGCCCAGGCGCCCGTCACCTAGCATGTGCGCCACCTCAACATCGACCACATAACACGAAATTCGAGGTTTTATACCCACAACACCAAGTTTAGAAGTGTTACTTACCTCGAACAAGCCAATTCCAATACTGAGCAAGCTAAACGATGCTCCAAAAATACCATATCGCGCGTTCCGACCTCCGAACGACTCAAAATTAACCAAAAACAACTCAAATACATCAAACAATGCTAAAGGAACTAATCCCAGCCGCAAAGGTCAAATCTTGAATCAAAAGCCCAAAATTGGCCAAAACGTCCAACCCGGGCTCACGTCTCAGAACTCAACAAAATTCATAAAATCCAATAACCCATTCAATTACGAGTCAATTGATACTAGTTTCACTCAAATCCAACTCCAAATCGATAATCAAAACTCACAAATTCACATTATTAAACTTTAGGCTAAAAGCCCCAAATTTCTCTTTTTAAATCATTGGCCAAACGCCAAATCGAAGATAGATTCATGAAATATAACTACAAATGAGTAGAGAACATTTATGTCATGAACCGAGTTTTCCACCGTTGGGACCGTGATGGTGCCTAACATTGAACGCGCTAGGCAAGCCAACATTTAATGTTTATTTACCTTATTCCTTTATTTTTAACGAATAACAGGTGATGTACAAGTCAGCGGAAATAAAAGAGCGAAATAAAACAAAGTCTACTAACATGATTATATGCCATTACGAAATTCATAATACTAAACCCAGAATTTGGTGTCGCAACTTCACGGACTGTCTATGAGTACTACATATAAGGGTCTGACCAAAGTAAATACATCTGTCTCAGAATAAAGAAGAACAAAATGGAAAATAAAGTAGGAGGGGACTCCAAGGCCTCCGGACGTCTGCAAGAATACCTCAAAATCTCCAATGGACTGAAGGCATCCTCCTAACTCTAAGGTCCGTAGGGTCCTGTACCGGTATCTGCACGAAAGTGCAGAGTGTAGCATCACTACAACCGACCCCATGTACTGAGTAAGTGTCGAGCCTAACCTCTGTGAAGTAGCGACGAGGCTAGGACATGACAACCAATTAAACATGTGCAATTTAATCATATACGGAGAAAATAATAACAACAAGAAATAAGAGCTAAATACAAAGAAAGGGGAACATGATGAGGGGAGGAAATATCAAATGATAAAAATAACGAAGTAAAACAACAAATTAGATATCAATTTAAACAACACAAGTAACAGTACAAAAACAAGTGCACAACATCACCCTTCGTACTTTTACTCTCATCCTCACCAAATAATAAATAGAATGCACGACATCACCCTTCATGCTTTTACTCTCATCTTCACCAAATAATAAATCAATAGAAACGGAACGGCATCACCCTTCGTGCTTTTGAATTCATAACATGGCACGACATCAGCCTTCGTGCTTTTACTCTCATCCTCACCAAATAATAAATAGAATGCACGACATCACCCTTCGTGCTTTTACTCCCATCCTCACCAAATAATAAATAGAATGCACGACATCACCCTTCGTGCTTTTACTCCCATCCTCACCAAATAATAAATAGAATGCACGGCATCACCCTTCTTGCTTTACACTATTCCTCACCCAAACAAATCAATAACAGTAATCCGGCAAGGAAATCTACAATATAAAATAATAATAAGAAACATAACGTCCTGACAAGGGAGCCAACAGTAGAATCAATATCATCCCGGCAAGGGAAACAGCTATATCCAATCTCACCTAGTTATTCAATTTCACGAAATAATTCTCAACTTGAACCAATACTCGACAATGATCAATACCAAGGAAATTTCTACCAACATGAATAATCATCAAATTAAACTCGAGTAATGTTTAATGAAAAATCACATAGAGTTCAATATTCGATTCACGGGCATGTTTGACACCAACGTATAGATGCTCGTCACCACACCTATACATTGAACATATCACTAACACGTAGCAAATAAGACACAATACCTATTCCCTCAAGCTAAGTTTAAGCCAAACACTTACCTTGAATACCACGACCAAACTAAAGCCTCAATTACCACTTTCCCTTTAGAATTCGCCTCCAATTCAATTGTATCTAGACATAATCAGCTTAATAATATCAATAAATGCTAAATAATTCAACCCCAATGCTTAATTATGAGTTTCCTATCATTCTTCCCAAAAAGTAAAAAATCGACCCCGGGCCTGCTTGATCCAAACACGAGGTTCGGACCAAAACCCGATCTCCCATTCACCCACGAGCCCAAATATGTAATTAGTTTCGAAATCCGACCCCAAATCGAGGTCTAAATTCCCGAATTTGTAAAATCCCTAATTCTCCTAAAATCCATAATTTCTACCATTCAAGAACAAGATTTAGGCCTAGAAATCTAATGGGTGTTAATGAAAAATGAAGAAACAAGTTTAAGAACACAAACCTAGAACTTGGTGGTGAAATCCCCCTTCAAAAATCGCCCCTAAGGTTCATTGGTTTTATAAATATGAAGTTATGGCTAAAATCCCGTTTTTCTGCTGCTTAAAGTGGGCTGGACAGACATTCTACGCGTTCGCGTGAGGTCTGTCACGTTCGCGTAGCCTTGGGCCTTATTGGCCTTCGCGTTCGCGACATTGTCTATGCGTTCATGTAGGCTCACCCCTCCCTGGACTTCGCTCTCGCGTGCCTTTGACCGCGTTCGCATAGGGTTCTAGCTCCCCCATCCCCAGCTCCCTTAACATAGTGCGTTCGCGAGGGCCTAGACACATTCGCGTAGAGCAACCTACCCGGGCTCCGCGCTTGCGTCGTGGCCAGTGTGCTTGCATAGAGTACCCAGGCCCCTTTCCCCATTTGTCCTTCGCGTTCACGTGAGTTACCACGCGTTCGCATGGAGTAAAACACCAGACACCGTGACTGAATGATCAAATCACGGGTCCGAGTTTGTTTTTCCAAAATGTTGACCGAAGTCAACTTAAATTCAATTTTAAAGGGAAAATTAGCATTTTTCTTAGTTTTTCACATAAAAGATTTTCGGTTATACGCCCGGATAGTGTACGCAAAACGAGATGAGACAAAATGAGGTTTTCAAGGCCTCGGAACACAGTTTTGAGTTATAGAATGAGAGATGACTTTTTGGGTCTTCACATTTTCCACCTCTAAAACAAACGTTCTTCCTCGAACGGACATAGAAAAGCACCTGAATCGGGGAAAAGTTGGGGATCGGCTCCGCATACCGGACTCGGACTCCCAGGTAGCTGCCTTGGCAGGCTGACCTCTCCACTGAACACAAACCGAAGGATAACTCTTCGATCTCAACTGACGAACCTGCCGGTCTAATATGACTACCGGCTCCTCCTCATAGGTCAAATCCTTGTCCAACTGGACACTGCTGAAGTCTAACACATGGGATGGATCGCCGTGATACTTCCAAAGCATAGACGGATGAAACACTCAACTGACAAAATTGGTGGCAACGCAAGTCTGTAAGTCATCTCTCCCACTCTATCAAGGATCTCAAAAGGACCGATGTACCTAGGGCCTAGCTTGCCCTTCTTCCCAAATCTCATCACGCCCTTAATGAGTGACACCAGAAGCAACACCCGTTCTCCGACCATGAAGGCCACATCACGAACTCTGCAGTCGGCATAACTCTTCTTCCTGGACTAAGCTGTACGAAGTCTATCCTGAATGATCTTAACCTTATCCAAGGCATCCTGCACTAAGTCTGTACCCAACAACCGAGCCTCTCCCGGCTCAAACCACCCAACCGGCGACCGACACCGCCTACCATATAATGCCTCATAAGGAGAAATCTGAATGCCTGACTGATAGCTTTTGTTGTAGGCAAACTCAGCTAGTGGCAAGAACGGATCCCAAGAACCTCCAAAGTCAACGACACATGCTTGTAGCATATCCTCCAAAATCTGAATAGTACGCTCGTACTGTCTGTCCGTCTGAGGATGAAACGATGTGCTCAACTCAACTCGCGTGCCCAAATCATGCTGAACTGCCCTCCAGAAATGCGAGGTAAACTGCATACCTCGGTCAGAAATAATAAACACAGGCACACCATGAAGACGAAAAATCTCCCTAATGTAGATCTCTGCCAATCTCTCCGAAGAATATGAAACTGCCACGGGGATGAAATGTGCTGACTTGGTCAGCCTATCCACAATAACCCATACTGCATCGAACTTCCTCTGAGTCCGTGGAAGCCCAACAACAAAATCCATGGTGATACGCTCCCACTTCCACTCTGGAATCTCAATCTACTGAAGCAATGCACCATGCCTATGATGCTCGTACTTAACCTGCTGACAATTCAAACACCGAGCTACATATGCCACAATATCCTTATACATCCTCCTCCACCAATAGTGTTGCCGTAAATCCTGATACATCTTTCGGCGCCCGGATGAATGGAGTACCGGGAACTATGGGCCTCATCTAATATGAACTCACGAAGTTTATCCACATTGGGCACACAAATACGACCCCACATCCGTAAAACCCCATCATCACCAACTGCAACCTGCTTGATACCATCATTCCGCACCGTGTCACTAAGGACACACAAATGAGGAACTGCCGATCTCGAATATGATCAAATAATGAAGAACGAGCAACTGTATAAGCTAGAACACTTCCGGGCTTAGAAACATCCAATCTCATGAACCGATTGGCTAAATCCTGAACATCCAAAGCAAGCGGTCTCTCCCCGACCGGAATATAAGTAAGGCTACCCATACTGGCTGACTTCCTATTCAAATCATCGGCCAGCACATTGGCCTTCCCCAGATGATATAAGATGGTGATGCCGTAGTCTTCAACAACTCCAACCATCTCCTCTGCCTCAAACTCAACTCTTTATGCTTGAACAAATATTGCAAACTCTTGTGATCCGTGAACACCTCACATGTCACTCCATACAGATAATGCCTCTAAATCTTCAACGCGTAGACAATGACTGCTAACTCCAAATCATGAAATGGATAATTCTTCCCGTAGATCTTCAACTGACACGAAGCAGATGCAATAACCTTGCCATCATGCATCAACACTGCACCAAGTCCAACCCGAGATGTATCACAATACACAGTATATGGCCCTGAACCTGTGGGCAAAATCAACACCAGTGCCGTAGTCAAAGTTGTCTTGAGCTTTTGGAAGCCCGCTTCACACTCCTATGACCACCTGAATTGGGCACCCTTCTGAGTCACCCTGGTCATCGGGGATGCAATAGACGAAAACCCCTCCACAAACCGACGGTTATAGCCCGCCAAACCCAAGAAACTCCGGATCTCTGTAGCTTATGTGGTTATAGGCCAATCCTTGACCGATGAACTATACTTAGAATCCACCTGAATACCCTCTGCTGATACATCATGACCCGAAAATGCAACTGAACTCAACCAAAACTCACATTTCAAATACTTGGCGTATAACTGACTGTCCTTCAGAGTCTGGAGAACGACTCGAAGGTGCTGCTCATGCTCCTCCCGGCTACGGGAATAAATCAGAATATCATCAATGATGACAATCACAAAGGAATCCAAATAAGTCTTGAACACTCGGTTCATCAAGTCCATAAAATTTGCTGGGGCATTTGTCAACCCGAATGACATCACTAAGAACTCATAATGCCCGTACCGAGTGCGAAAAGCTATCTTAGGGACATCAGATGCCCTAATCCTCAACTGATGGTGGCCAGATCTCAAATCAATCTTCAAAAATACCTTGGCAACCTGAAGCTGATCAAACAAATCATCAATCCTCGGCAACGGATACTTATTCTTGATGGTAACCTTGTTCAACTACTGATAATCTATGCACATCCTCATCAATCCATCCTTTTTTTTAACAAACAACACAGGCGCATCCCAAGGCGAGACACTAGGCCTAATAAAGCCTTTATCAAGCAAGTCCTGCAACTGTTCTTTCAACTCCTTCAACTCTTGCGGGGCCATACGATATGGCGGAATAGAAATGGGCTGAGTGCCCGGAGCCAAATCAATGCAAAAGTCAATATCCCTGTCGGGTGGCATACCCGGCAGGTCTACAGGAAACACCTCTAGAAACTCACGGACAATGAGCACATACTCCATAGAAGGAACCTCGGCACTAGAATCACGAACATAGGCTAAATAGGCCAAATACCCCTTCTCGACCATATGTAGAGCCTTCATATATGAGATAACCCCACTGGAAGAATGACCAGGTGTCCCTCTCCACTCGAGTCGAGGAAACCCCGACAATGCTAAGGTCATAGTCTTGGCATGACAGTCCAGGATCATGAGAAGGCGACAACCAATCCATCCCCAAAATAACATCAAAATCTACCATATCAAGGAGTAGAAGAACTACACTAGTCTCAAGACCACCAATAACCACTACACACGAACGGTAGACACGATATACCACAATAGAATCACCCACAGGTGTAGACACATATATAGGAGTAGCCAGAGAATCACGAGGCATAACCAAATAAGGAGCAAAATAAGATGACACATAGTAATATGTGGACCCTGGATCAAATAAAACCGAAGCATCCCTGCTGCAAACTGAAACCATACCTGTGATAACCGTATCAGAGGCCTCAGCCTCAGGTCTGGCTAGAATGGCATAACACTAGGGCTGGGCCCCCCAATCTCAACTACATCCCTAGGACGGCCTCCTGCTGGCTGACCTCTACCTCTAGTGGCCTGGTCTCCACCTCTAACTGTCTGACCTCTACCTCTAACACCTCGATCCCCACCTCTGGCTGACTTAGCGGGTGGTGGAACACATGGTGCGGGAATCATGGCACGAGAACCCTGGTGCGGAGAATTGCTCGAGGCTCGAGGGAAAAATCTAACAAGGTGCCCCGGACCACCACAAGTATAACAAGATCTCGGCTGCTGAGACTGCTGGCCCTGAAACTGACCCAGACGACCTGAGTAACCACCCTGAAAACTCTGGAGGGGCAATGCACTAATAGGAGCTGGTGGTGCACCATAGAGAAACTGATCAGAATACTGCATGTGGGAACCACGACCACTTGGAGCACTGCGAGAAACTTGAAGTGCTGACTGAAATGGCCTAGGAGGATGGCCCATACCAAAAGAATCCCTGCCTCCAGATGGGACACCACTGAACCTGCCAAAATGACGAGACCTCTTGTCAGACCCCTGACCACTCCCCTGTGATAGGACCATCTAGACTCGTCTGGCCACATTGGCTGCATCTTGAAAGGAAATATCACTCCCTGCCTCTCTAGCCATGTGCAATCTGATAGGCTGAGCTAGTCCCTCAATAAACCTCCTCACCCTCTCTCGGTCGGTGGGAAGTATCATAATAGCATGACGGGCCAAGGTAATGAATTTGGTCTCATACTGAGTGATGGTCATAGAACCCTGCTAGATACACTCAAACAGCCTCCGATAATCCTCTCTCTAAGTGATAGGGATAAACTTCTCCAGAAACAAATAGGAGAACTGTGCCCAAGTCAAAGGCGGTGATCCAGCTGGTCTATCCAAACAATAATCTCTCCACCAGGTCTTGGCGGGACCTGACAAACGAAAAGTAGCAAAGTCGACCCTATTGGTCTCCACTATCCCCATGTTCCGTAGAACCTCATGGCAGCTATCCAAGTAGTCCTGGGAATCCTCTGAAGATGCGCCGCTATAAGTGGTAGTGAACAACTTGGTGAACCGGTCCAACCTCCACAAAGCATCAGCAGACATAGTTGCTCCATCACCGGTCAGAGCCACAATAGCCGGCTAAACTGCCACAACTGTCTGAGGTGCGGGAGTCTGAAACTGAGAAGCCAACTGCTCCGGAGTGTGAGTAGCGAGAGTCTCGGCTCCTCCCCCATCCTGAGATACGGCTGGTGCTGTAGGAAGTAAACCTGCCTATGCAACGCTCTCCATGAGGCCTACTAAACGGACCAGAGCATCCTGGAGTACCGGGGTGGTAATGAACCCCTCGGGAACCTGAGCTGGTCCAACCGGGACTGTCTGGGTAGGAACCTCATCACCAAACTCTACCTGAGGCTCTGCCACCGGGGCTACTTCTTTGGGTTGAGCTCTGCCCCTGCCTCGGCCCCTAACATGACCTCGGCCTCGTCCTCGGCCCCTCGTAGGAGTTGCAACTGGAGACTCGGGCTGCTGATCAGTGGATGAAGAATCACGTGTTCTCTCCATCTGCGAGAGAATAGAGTAGAAATTCAATTAGTATTGAGAAATCAAATCGCAAGACAGAGAATAATAGATGTGAAGTCATTCCTAAACTCTGTAGCCTCTGGGGGATAAGCACAGACGACTCCGTACCGATCCCTCAGACTCTACTAAGCTTGTCTGTGAATTGTGAGATCTAAGCAACCTAGTGCTCTGATACGAACTTGTCACGACCCGAATTTTTCACCATCAGGACCGTGATGGCACCTAACATTGAACCCACTAGGCAAGCGAACGTTAATGTTTATTTACCTTATTCCTTTATTTTCAACGGATAACAGGTGACATACAAATCAGCAGAAATAAAACTGCAAAATAAAACAAAGTCTAACAACTTGATTATATGCCATTACGAAATTCATAATACTAAACCCAGAATTTGGTGTCACAACTTCACGTACTGTCTATGAGTACTACATATAAGGGTCTGAACAAAATAAACATATCTGTCTCAGAATAAAGAAGAACAAAATGGAAAATAAAGTAGGAGGGGATGCCAAGGCCTGCGGGCGCCTGCAGGACTACCTCGGAATCTCTAATGGACTGAAGGCAGCCTCCTTACTCTAAGGTCCGTAGGGTCCTGTACCGGGATCTGCACGAAAGTGCAGAGTGTAGCATCAGTACATCCTACCCCATGTACCGAGTAAGTGTCGAGCCTAACCTCGGCAAAGTAGTGACGAGGCTAGGACACGACAACCAATTAAACCTGTGCAGTTTATTCATATACGAAGAAAACAATAACAAGAAATAAGCAGCTAAATACAAAGAAAGGGGAACATACTGAGGGTAGGAAATATCAAATGATGGAAATAACGAAGTAAAGCAGCAAATTAGATATCAATTTAAACAACACAAGTAACAGTACAAAAACGATTGCACAACATCACCCTTCGTGCTTTTACTCTCATCCTCACCAAATAATAAATAGAATGCACGACATCACCCTTCGTTCTTTTACTCTCACCCTCACCAAATAATAAATCAATTGAAACGGCACGGTATCACCCTTCATGCTTTTAAATTCATAACATGGCACGGCATCACCTTTCGTGGTTTTACTCTCATCCTCACCAAATAATAAATAGAATGCACGACATCACCCTTCGTGCTTTTACTCTCATCCTCACAAAATAATAAATAGAATGCACGGCATCACCCTTCGTGCTTTACACTCTTTCTCACCCCAAAAAAATTAGTAACAACAATCTGGAAAGGAAATCTACAATATAAAATAATAATAATAAGAACCATAATGTCCCGGCAAGGGAGCCAACAGTAGAATCAACATCATCTCGGCAAGGGAAACAACTATAACCAATCTCACATAGTTATTCAATTTCACGAAATAATTCTCAACTCGAACCAATACTTGACAATGATCAATACAAAGGAAAATTCTACCAACATGAATGACCATAAAATTAAACTCGAGTAATGTTTAATGAAAAATCATATAAAGTTCAATATTCGATTCACGGGCATGTTTGACACCAACGTATAGATACTCGTCCAACACCTATACGTTGAACATATCACTAATATGTTGAAAATAAGACACAATACCTATTTCCTCAAGCTAAGGTTAAGCCAAACACTTTCCTCGAATTCCACGACCAAACACAAGCCTCAATTACCACTTTCTCTTTAGAATCCGCCTCCAATTGAATTGTATCTAGACATATTCAACTTAATAATATCAATAAATACTAAATAATTCAACCCCAATGCTTATATGAGTTTTCTATCATTCTTCCCAAAAAGTCAAAAATCGACCCCGGGCCCGCTTGGTCAAAACACGAGGTTCGGACCAAAATCCGATCACCCATTCATCCACGAGCCTGAATATGTAATTAGTTTCGGAATCCGACCCCAAATCGAGGTCTAAATTCCCGAATTTAGACTTGGGCTGAGCAAGTTAAGGAGGAGGAAAAAGATTTTGCAGATAGCATCCAAGATGAGAGTGACGATGAGGCAACTCAATTTTCAGCGACTCCTCCATCAAAGGACGAGGTAGCAAAGGTGCAAAGCGAGCAGGTTTCTAATTCTACGGATAGTGGGCCAAAGAACAGAGGACTAAGTCCAAATGCTCCTGCTTTTATACCATCCGGGCAGCAGAAAATTGTAGCAGCTACATCGAAACATGACCCTAATACTAAGGTTCTATCTACAGGAAACATGGAAAGCACAAATTCGCCCATTACAAGGTACAATTTGACTCCTACAAATATCCTCCATTCTCTTGTTACTCATGATATGGATACGTTGAATTCTCTTGATAAGCTACTATCTCTAAATCTATTGGAATAGTGTCCAAGAGTCATGAGCCAGGAGCTTTAGTATCCAGATTTAATCCTACTGAAGCTTTGGGTGTGGATATGGGGTATGATTTTTATGAAGAAGGGGAAGAGCAAGAACTCCTAGATGTAAGCTTTGCTAATGTAGCTAGGGAAGGAGATCTCTCACCAAGACATCTTAGAAGTGTATCGAATAAAAGTAAGAAGAAGGTACACGAGAGGCAACATAGTTAGGATGGCAAGGTCACACAAGAAGTTATCACTAGAAAACTTCCAATGAGAGTTGCAAAACAAAAAGGGGGGGCTGCCTCTACCACCTCCACAAGATCAAATAGGTCCAAGAAGAAATGATGAAGTTTGAAGACTTTTTGAAGATTGTTGAAGGGGCAAGCAATGAACAACAAGTAGAAGAACTCACAAGCTTGAAGAAGAAGGGGCAAGACTCAAATTACTTCTACATCTTATTCTACCATTTTATTAGTATAGTCATTTGTAATATCATCACAGAGTATGTTATAAACTCTGTGATGATCATACAATATTTAGTGCTTTCTAGCTCTTACTTTTTACATGCTTGTTAGTAGGTGAGGTTATTTTATACCTCAATAGGATTAGTAGGGTAAGGTTAAGCCCAATATATCGTTGCTCATTCCCATGCCTTTGGAAAAGTATTCAAACGGCTATGAGATTATATGCCCTCGTGAGACTTTGCCGGCAGCTACACCATGATCCTCTACATGAGGCTGCCATCATAAGGCAACGTGAGGCGCAGAGGAGTGATTATATAGCCAAGGCATAGAGGCCAAACTACTGGTGCTTTTGTCCCCCTTACGTGTACTCTTCCTTTTGTGGTTTTTCTTTTATTATTAATAAAATAGCTACTAGGCAGTCCGCCTGGTAGTATAATTTGCAAAAAACAAAAAAAAAATTCCCGAATTTATAAAATCCTTAATTCTCATAAAACCCCTAATTTCTACCCTTCAAGAACAAGATTTAGGCCTAGAAATCTAATTGGTGTTAATGGAAAATGAAGAAAACGAGTTTAAGAACACAAACCTAGAACTTTATGGTGAAATCCCTCTTCAAAAATAGCCCCTAAGCTTCGTTGGTTTTGAAAATATGTAGTTATGACTAAAATCCCGTTTTTCTACTGTTTTAAGTGAGCTGGACAGACCTTCTACGCGTTCGCGTGAGGTCTATCGCGTTCGCGTAGCCTTGGGACATATTGACCTTCGCGTTCGCGACATTGTCTATGCGTTCCCGTAGGCTCATCCCTCCATGGCCTTCGCGTTCGTGTGCCTCTGTCCGTGTTCGCATAGGGTTCCAGCTCCCCCTTCCCCAGTTCCCTTAACATAGTGCGTTCGCGAGGGCGTAGATGCGTTCGCGTAGAGCAACCTACCCAGGGCTCTGCGTTCGTGTCGTGGCCAGTGCATTCACATAGAGTACCCAGGCCCTTTTGCCCGTTTGTCCTTCGCGTTCGCGTGAGTTACCATGCGTTATCATAGAGTAAAACACTAGACACCAGCAAACAACATTCTCACAAGATTTTTCTAAGTCCAAACCACTCCGACACCTATCCGAAACTCACCCGAGGCCTCGGGGCACCAAACCAAATATGTACACAACCTTAAAAACATCCTACGGACTTACTCGTGCGATCAAATCACCAAAATAACATCTTAAACAACGAATTTAGTATAAAAATCAAAGGAAAATCTCAAGAACTTTCAAAGTCTCAAATTTCACAATTACGGGTCCGAATCACGTCAAATGACCTCCTTTTCTTTCCAAATTTTACAGGCATCACTCAAATACTATATTAAACCTGTACCGGGATCCAAAACTAAAATACTGGCCCGATACCATCAAATTCAAATATAGTCAAATTTTCAAAAACTCTTATAATTTCAGTAAAATAATTTCTTTAAAAAAATCATTTCTCGGGCTTGGGACCTCGGAATTCGATTCCGGGCATACACCCAAGTCCCATATTTTCCTAGTCCCTCAGGGATTTCTAATAAATGGGTTCGGGTCCATTTTCCCAACATGTTGACCGAAGTCAACTTAAATTCAATTTTAAAGGTAAAATTAGCATTTGTCTCAGTTTTTAACATAAAATATTTTCGGTTATATGCCCGGACTGCGCACGCAAAGCGAGGTGAGACAAAAAATGTTTTTCAAGGCCTCGAAATATAGTTTTGACTTATAAATTTTTGGGTCATCACAATTTACCCCAATCCATATGGTGAAAATCGCTTCAAAAAACGTCTCAATCTGAGCTCCATAGCTCCAAAGGTGAAAAAATGTTTGAAACCTTCGAAATAGAGTACTATATGCATTGTTCAAGGGTTACCCTTCACGATCGCGGTCACAAACATCGCTATCGCGGTTAGGAAATTTTGCAAGACAATTTTTACTTTATGCGATCACGGCTATCTCTCTGTGATCGCGAAGAACAAATTTCTATTAACCCTTCCCAACTCTTCTAAGATAGCCTGTAGTGTATTGGCCATAACCTTTTGTACAAAATTTCAAATGACAAACAATTTGATTCATAAAACTAGACATGAAGGGCAACAACAATCATTTTTAGACCATCTCCAAATTCCTTATAGATTGCAAGATATAAGCTTCCAAAGTCGGGTCAGTACAACAAAGATTTTCTTCTGTGCAATCGTGAGAAGGCTTCCGCGATCGCGATTCACATCTCCATTTTTCCTATTTTTCTCTTTGCTAATGCGACCAAATCCACATGATCTTAATATACACCCTTGTAGCCAAAAATCAGAAACTAAAAATGTCCTAGAAATGGTCCGAAATCACCCCGAAACTCATCCGAGCCCTCGAGGCTCCACACTAGACATCCACACAAGTCTAGAAATATCAAGAAAACTTGATCCCGCGATCAAATCATCAAAACAACACCCGACACCATGAATCAGAGATCAATATACATGAAATTTGAAAGGAGAACTCAAGAACTTATATAATTGCAACCAAGCGTCCGAATGCTATCAAACCAACTGCCAACGGCCCCAAATTTTGCAGGCAAGTTATAAATCATAATGTAGACCTACTCGATGTTTCAAATCTCACTTAACATCAAAATCACAAATCGCACCTCAAATCGATTTAATAAAGTTAATGAACTTTCATCTTCCAAAACTCACACTGAAACATATCGAATCGACCCAGAATGGACTCAAATTTTGCAGACAAGTCCCAAGTGACATAACGAAGCTATTTCAATTCTCGGAACCACAATACAAATCCTATATCTCTAAAGTCAACTCTCGGTTAAACTTTTGAACTTTTTCAAACCTTCAAATTCCAAATTTCGCCAATTTGTGCCGAAACCTTCTAGAAACATCCAAATGTAAATACGGGCATAAGCCCGAGTCAAAAATCACTATCCTGACCTAACAGAACCATCAAAACTCGAGTCCGAGGTTGAATATTAAAATGTCAAACTTGGTAAACTCTTCCAACTTAAAGCTTAACACATGAAATTTATTATTCCAAATCAATTTCGAATAACCTGAAAACCAAAATCGACGATTCACATAAATCATAAATATATACCCTCGTTCAATAAATTAATGCAGGAACGCAGTAAATCCATCAAGTTAAGATTTGACACAACCCCAACTATTTAATTACGACAAATTATCGCCAAAACATTGCAAAGGTTAGCTTCACAAAATTTTGGCTATAGTCAAATATATCTCGGCCCAATAATATAGAAGAAATCATCTTAGCAGGCAGCGATTTGTCATTATCGAATTAGCATGCCCTGATTAAACCTTGCATCTATTGTTGTATTGGGCATGCAATTAAGATAGTGAAGTTTCTTTTTACTACGAGGCATGGCACTGATCGATTTTAAGGCCACTGCGCCTCTCTTTTTGTTTTTGTTTCCATTGTTGTTTTATAGAGGTATTTGCAGATGACATACGATAAGGGTCTATTAATTCCCTCCCTGATCAAATGAACTGGAACGGGCAATTTAATTGAATCACCCAAGGAAAAGCTTTTACTAAATCTATATATATATATAGTTAGAAAATATGATGGGATGAAATAATCCGGATTTGATAGTGTATTCACTGTCCTTAAGGAATTTAAGCTTCCCACTAATTGTTACAGGGATAATAGCAAAATTCTTCCGGATTTTACAAAGCCTCCGCAATTCGAGTTTCAGCAATTAACTCGAATTTCCCACAACAAAATATTTGTTAGTTGTAGAAAATAAGTAGAAGAGAAGGAGATGGAAATTTTCAGATGATTTCGTTTTGGAGATGATATAGGTATTTATAATACCTCTAGGAGTCTGTTGGAATTAACAGACTCGTCTCTTCGTAACAGGCACCTTTTAAAACCAATAGTCACCTTTTTTTGAATTTAAAAATAAAGCTTTTAAGAAAAAATTCTGAATTTAATTTAAAAAAATGTTTTTAATAAACAATAGGTGACTAAAACCATTAATTTCGGGCTACTTAATTGGCCCAAGTGCCCAATCTTGACAATTAATAATATAGTTAAATTTCGAATTCCCTCCAAAACACCCTTAAAACATTCAAACTATATAAGACAAGGAAGTGCTTTTAAATACCTCTTCCTTTCTTTCTTTTTCAAACGAGGGACAAAACAACATCTTCTCAAATACCCCCATCAAGCATTAACTAATCTAACAATCCTCCACTTAGTTAGTGATTGATTTTGTTTATATGATTCATGCATATAGTAGGTATCTTTCGATTTAAACCTACTACTTGAATAAACTATTCAAGTCCTTGTCAAAATGATGGTTAGATTAAGTTCTATTAAACCACAATTTCTATATGACAAGACGGAAAAGCTTTATACACATAAATGGTATCAACTTGACAAATTGTTCACCGTGAGTTTAGCACCCGATTATGGCGTTGTGCTACTTCCTGAATTCATAAACACTTGTCAAGTTTTGTATCCCAAACTTTGATTGAAGCGACACCACTTCTTGTGTTTACATAGGTGAAGGTTTAACCAAGTCCTTAACACGGAATTCCTTAGTTCTTAAATCGAACTCTACTTCTTCATTAAGAGTATTTTTATACTCACCATCCTTTTCTTGATACTAATTTCCAGTATCTGCTATGCATCACAACTATAACTTGTTATTACTTTTTAAACCTTTAATATTGTTAAACAATAAGAAATGTAAGGTTCCCGTTATTAGTGAAAAATTTAAATTACCTTAGACCCATGGCACTTGTTGAATTTAGTATCAGCAAGGTTTTCTTTAGACTTGATGTACACAACAGTAATAATTCCATCCAAAATTAGTTGTCTTATATACTCATGTCTCAAAGCAATATGTCCAGATTTTTCATTGTATATTTTGCTAAAAGATTTAGACATAGTTGCTTCACTATCACAGTGCAAGAGAACAATTGTATTGGTTATGGACACAACCCTATTTATAACAATAGATTTCTCAGCCATTTTGCCTCACTTTCTGCAGCTGCTAAAGTAATAAATTCAGATTCCATTGTGGAATGAGTAATACACGTTTGTTTCTTAGAAGCCCATGAAATGGCTTCTCCACCTAAAGTGAATATCGACCCATACGTTGACATGTTATCACAAACAATAATTATCCAACTAGCATCACAATATCCTTCTAATACTGAAGAAAATCTGTTATAATACAAGGCAAGAGATTTTGTCCTTTTCAAATAACCAAGTATTCTCACTATATCTTTTCAGTGATCACCACCTGGATTATGTGTATATTTTGATAATTTACAACGCAAAGGAAATATATGGGCTAGTGCAGTGCATAGCATACATTAAACTACCAATTGCACTAGCATAGTATAATTGATTAACAAATCTTTCGGGATTCTCAACCATCTTGCTAGAAGCATCAAATGGAGTGTTAAATTCTTTAAAACCAAATGATTAAATTTGTAAATAACCTTGTCAATGTAGTGAGACTGACATAAGGCAAAATCCCCACCGTGTCTTTTGACTTTAACCCATAAGATAGTATAAACTTCTCCCAAATCCTCATTTTAAATTGAGAAGTTAAATACTTCTTGGTTTTATTTATGCCTTGCATATTAGTTCATATGATTAGCATGTAATCAACATAAAGACATACTATCACTCCATAATCCTTTGTGAATTTGGAATAAATACATTTATCTCCTCCGTTATGTTTAAAACTATTTGATAATATAACACTATCAAATTTTCATGCCATTATTTTGGAGCTTGTTTTAATCCATACAAGGACTTAACTAATTTACAAACTTTCTTCTCATTTCCAGGAAGCACAAACCCTTCGGGTTGCTCCATATAAACTTCTTCATCAAGATCACCATTTAATAATTCCGCCTTAACATCCATTTGATGGACATTTAGATTTTATATTGATGCCAAAGCAAACAATACTCTTATTGAGGTAATCCTGGCCACAGGGGCATGTGTCAAAATAATCTACTTCTGCCTTTTTTCTAAATACTTTGGCTACTTGTCAAGCTTTAAAATTTTGTAGAGAACCATCGATATTGTATTTTCTTCTAAAAACCCATTTACACCCAATTGGTGTAGTATTAGAAGGTAAATCTGCCAATACCCATGTACCATTAGATAAAAGAGAATTCATTTTATCATTTACAACTTCTTTCTAGAAAGCAGAATCCCGCAAAGCCATAGCCTCACTATAGGTTTTAGGATCCTCTTCTAAATTTAAAATAATGAGTATTTTATTTAATACCTCATCTCTACTTCCTTCTACCAAAAAGACTAGTACTTAAGAAGAAATAAAATTAGAACCTATATTTTTTTCTTTTCTAACTCTTTGACTTTTTCTTGGTTCTATAGGAGATTCAATTGCCTTTCTTTTATCATTAGAAGAAGAACTAGGTTCGGCATAATTTTCTTGAGTTACTGCATTATCACCAATGCTTGCATTACCATCTTGTTCTGTATCCTTGTGTGAATTATTAGAATCACCAATAAACTTTATTTCCAGGAACTCAACATCTTTAGATTCCACAATATATTTAGACTCAATGTCCAATAACCTGTATGGCTTTGAGTTCTCAGCATATCCTACAAATATGCTTTTAATTCCTCTAGGTCCTAACTTAGTTCTTTTAGGATCTAGAATTCTATAACATGCTAAACATCCATATACCCTTAAGAAATTTAAGTTAGGCTTTCTTCCTTTCCATAATTCATATGGTCAAACCTTAAACTTCTTTGAAGATACTCTATTGTGCACAAAACAAACTGTTAACAAAGCTTCCCCCAAAAATTCATTGGTAATTTTGCATGTACAAGCATTGCATTAACCATATCTACCAGCGTTCTATTTTTCCTTCAGCAAGACTAATTTTTTGTGGGGTATACAGTGCACTAACTTGGTGAATCATAATATTTTCTTCACAAAATACAGAAAATTCATTGGAAAGATGTTCGCCTCCTCGATCACTACATAGGATTTTAATCTTCTTTTCCAAGTGATTTTCGACTAATGCTTTGTAACTCTTAAATATATCAAATGTTTGATCTTTTATTTTCGTTAAGTTAAAAAGGTGTATATCTAGAATGATCATCTATAAAAGTAATAAAGTGTATATTTTCAACTCTAGTTAAATTACCATTGAATTCACATATATCAGAATCCACAAGTTCAAGTAAATTACTTGTTCTTTCATTATTTGGAAATAATTTCTTAGTCATCTTAGCTTGTGTAACAGCCTAACCAGTCGTTTTGAGAGTTAAAGCTCCGATCCCCTGTCTACTATTTTCCCCGTGTCTTTGATTGCTTATGTGTCTTGCCAGGAGGTGTTGGTCATGGGTTCAAAGTGTTTTGGGACACTTCGTCCCTAAACGGAAGCTTAAATCTTAGGATTTTGATCATAGTCAGAACTATGTGAAGACGACATCGGAATAGAGTTACGTTAGTTCCATTAGATCCGTTGGGTGATTATGGACATAGAGGTGTGCCCGGATTGTGTTTCGGAGGTCAGTAGCTCATTTAGGCTTGAAATGGCGAAAGTTAAAGTTTTGGAGATTCTGACCGGTAGTGGACTTTTTGATATCGGGGTTGTATTCCAATTCTGAAAGTTGGAGTAGGTCCGTAAGGTAGATTATAACTTGTTTGCAAAATTTGGGGTCAATCGGACGTGGTTTGATAGGTTTCGGCATCAGTTGTCGAATTTGGAAGTTTCAAGTTCATTAATTTTCAGCCAGAGGGTGGTTTGTGATTTTAGCATTGTTTGATGTGATTTGAGGGTTCGACTAAGTTCGTATGGTGTTTTAGGACTGGTTGGCACGTTTGGTTGAGATCCCGGGGGCCTCGGGTGTGTTTCAGATGCATATTGGATGAAATATTGGACTTATACTATTATTGTAGTGTTTCTGGTTTCTGGTGTTTTGCACCTGCGGTGTGGAGACCGCGGGTGTAGGATCGCACGTGTAGCAGATCATGCGCAGAAATGGAGTTGGGAGGCTTTACCAGGGATCACATGTGCGAGGGAAGTACCGCATCTGCGATGCCCGCAGATGCGCCTAAGGACGCAGGCAAAGAGAAGGACCACATAAGTGGAATGTGTTCCGCAGGCGCATACACGTAGGTGAGGCGCTATCATCGTAGATGCGGACCCATACCTATTAAATCCTTTTTGCACCTGGGAAGGAATTCTCGCATGTCACCACCCAAAATCTATTAAGGTCGTGATGGCGCCGGGCACCATTGTCAGGCAAGCCAATCATTAATTTGTTGGAATTTTTTTTTTGTTTTAACATCTTTTTTCAAAATCGTTACCTTTCATCGCGAATAAAAATTAATCAAATAAATACGACAGGTAAACCATTCCATTTATTAAATTAAATTCCGAACACATCCCAGAACCCGGTGTCACAAGTGCATGAGCATATTCTAAGAATTTTTACAATATCTACAAAGCTTGTCCAAAATACAATTGGACAAGGAAATTAAAATAAAATAATACAATACGAGGGGGACTCTGTCAGCTGCTGATCGCCTCCGGATAATGCAGCTCGCCTAAGTCTCCAAACCAGCCACATCGCTATGAAGGTATATGTGCAATAAAAATGCACAGCAAGTGTAGCATGAGCACGAAAACAACGTGTACTCAGTAAGTAGCCCGCCTAACCTTAGAGAGGTAGTGACGGGAGGTCGAATTAGACACTCACTAAGGTCCAACAAATTTATTTAACACAATATGATATCAGTAATAGACATACGAGGATGATAAAATCGTAAGCATTACGGATAACTGTAATTCAAATAAATACTGAAAGTAAATGAATAGTTACTACTTCCTCATTTCCCCCCAAATACCTTAAATAAACAATTACTTCTTTATTTACCCCCAAATATCTTGTCACTTCAAAATCTATGAAAAATATTTAACAATTTAGCATGCGCATACGGACGGGGTAAGGACAACCGGCCTGAGCCATAAAAATAATCATGTATGTGCATTGTCGAGGGTCGAACAGCCCGAACCATAAGTGCATATTTGCCATAAAACAATCATATCTATGTACTGCCGAGGGTCGGACGGCCCGAACAATAAGTGCATCTTTCAATATGCTGTGGTGTATGGCCCACTACCATTAGAGTAGGCGAAATAACACTCCGCTCGCGGAATGTAAATTGCGAAGCGGTCACATGTAGTCATGCACAATCAACAGTCCACCCCGACTACATCGGGAAAACAAATACTAAAGTAAATGACAATTTTCTCATTTAAAAATCACAAAAATAGTATTTAGGTCTTTTCTCGAAATTTGTTTAACAAGTTTGATAATATCCAATAATATAACCTTATCGGGAATACAATTATCCACGGAGGAGTCAATTCTGTTTCTAAATTGTTAAGAAGGTACACTCTAGCCTTCGTAGGAAATAAGTTACAAATTTAATAGCATCACCAGTCTAATATTATTGGCAGGATCACATGTACAACACGTAAGCGATGCTAGTGGGTCCTAGACTACCCGGACATGGTATAATAGTAGCTACACACGAACTCCTGTCACCTAGTGCATACGTAATCCTCGAAGATAGTAGCACATACTTAATTAGTTCACCTAGGGGGACAATTACTCCTCACAAAGTTAGAAAGGAGACTTACCTCGCTCCGTAATTCCATAATCGGCTTCCAAGCCTTTCCGACGACTCCAATGGATGAACAACGCCCCAAAACAACCAAATAAGGGGAAAAGCAATGAAAATTCATTCTAATACTAGTAACAAAATCAAATTATATACTTTCCCAACTCCGCTCAGTGAATGACCAAAATGCCCTCGGGCCCGCGTGCCCAGATTCTGAAATTTCTCGAAGATATATCCTACCTATGGCCTTACTAACTCAAATGTAAAATTTACTCTAAATTCCACGCTCAAATTCGTGATAGAAGTCCGAAATAAGATTTTCTAGGTCTTTCCTCCAAAATCCCAATTTTCCTACTAATTTCCATCTCTAATCCATGCATATAACTTGTATTTAACTTAAAAATATGAAGAAATTACTTACCTTGATATTGATGATGAAATTCCCATCTTGAAGCTCTCCTAAAATCGCCTAAGCCATGAGAAAAATGAGAGGAATGGCCAAAATCCCGGTTTTAAAACATTCTGCCAAGCCTCATTTCCGCACCTGCGACCCTACCTTCGCATCTGCGCTCCTGTAGGTGCGACCAATCTCCCGCACCTGCGGCTTCCTCAGCTCCAGCCCAAAATCGTGCCTGCGCCCTGTTGTCAACATCTGCGCCTTCGCAGGTGCGGAAATATCATCGCACTTGCGCTCCCAGCCAGGCCACCAAATCTTCGCACCTGCGGCCAAAGCCTCGCAGGTGCGGTCACACTAGACACCAGCAACTTCAGCTGTTCTCAACTTCAAATATTGATCCGTTAACAACCCGAAATCCACCCGAGGCCCCCGGGACCCCGTCCAATTACACCAACCTATTCCAATACATAGTGCTGACTTGCTCGAGGCCTCAAATCACATCAAAGAATGCCGAAACGACAAATCGCACCCTAATGCAAATCTTTATGAACTTAGAAATTTCCAACTTCTACATTTGATGCCGAAACCCGTCAAATGCCCTCTGATTGACCCCAAATTTTTCACACAAGTCGTATTCGACATTACAGACCTGCTCCAACTTCCGGAATCGCATTACTGTCAGATTTCTCAAAAACCTTCAAATTTCTGTTTTTAGCCAAATGACTTCAAAATGACCTACGGACATCCGAATTCACTTCCGATCGCGCTCCCAACTCCAGAATCACCATACGGAGATACTCCCAGGCTCGGAATCCCAAACAAACATCAATAAAACTGAATTGCACTTCAAGCCAAACTTAGGAAATTTTCTTCAAAATACTGACTTCCACAATATATACCGAAATGCCCCTGGGTTATCCAAAACCCGATCTGTACATACTCCCAAGTCCGACATCATCATACGAACCTCCAGGAACCTTCAAATCTTGATTTGGAGGTCGTTTACTCAAAATTCCAATCTTAGTCCATTTCTCCAACTTAAGGCTTCTGAAATGAGTATTTTCTTTCCAATTTGACTCCGAACTTTCCGAATTTCAATTTCGACCGTACACACGAGTCATAATACCTTAAATGAAGCTGCTCATGACTTCAAACCGCTGAACGACACGCTAGAGCTCAAAACGACCGGTTGGGTCGTTATATTCTCCCCCACTTAAATAGACGTTCATCCTCGAACGTGCTAGGAACTGCTCTAGAGTTATCTGAAATCACTACTTAACACCTCGAGCACTTGCCCGTGCTACCACAACCCAGCAGAGTACATTAGTTTGATCAAATATGATGATTTCTTATTTTATCCATATAATAGGCTCAATACCTAGTTCCAACACCTGAAATTTTTCTGCCAGGCCTAGTTCCAATATATACAAACACCGTATCAACTACCACATGATATACAAGAACATGACTGCATACCCTTGCTGAATTAGCACCATACACAGCAAAATTCATCATCTGACCACAACGATACTCCCTGAACCTTAATAGGAAAATTTCCATGTATCCGATGCTCCCAAGGCGCCTTATGACATATATATACATCCTGCTATAATGCTGGCGATACCACCACAACGGAGGAGACGGGTAGAAATATTTAACCAACTGCAGAGTTAACAAATCATTGAATATCTCATCTTGACTAGAATCATCACCTCATTATGAACCAATTGTTGGTAATTTTCCTTCAATGTATTTCACATAATCTTATCGCACTGATCCCTGATCCAATTATCTCGTCTCACCCAGTATGATATGCTCAAACAACAAATCACCCCAAACATGACCAACAGTCTCACATGACACCACAACATGCTAATGGGCCATAACTCGAACATGATACATAAAGAAATGACTCAGGAAAAGACTACTCGACTCACGCAACATATTATGAACTCTTCTCAGAAAATAGAAAGTAAAACACAAGAATATAAATATAGGAACCTTACTCATCATCACACTGTTGCGGTGTGCAACCTGATCCAAATAACATACCTGTGGCGGCGTGCCACCCGATCCCATCATAAAATTCACATAAGGAAATATACACGGAGCTGAATTGCTAACTATAACACATTACTGAATGTCGGTCACAAGCACGCTAAATGCATACTACCATCCTGGGGAGATTGATAAGGCCATATGCTACAAAACTCAAGCACAACTGAGGTGCGATATATATATACTCTGGATCTCAAGAGCTATCCTGCTCACGTAACATCACCACTACGCGGGACCTCAACACATAAGAAATTATCAAGCCGTTTCACAACTCACACAACACAATCATAATATTACATGAATTTGACGAAGACGGAACAACACCTGATATTCCAACACCCCTCCTTGAGGAGCGCTATACTAAAATGAACACATCTGCCTCACATGAAGCCCACAATCTTGTTTAAATCCAATTATACCCTTCAAGCCGATTCTGCTCGCAATGAACTAGGCTGATAGCCTTACCTGGGTCCACATTAACTCACTTCCTCTCATAATATGCAAGAACAACCATTATAGCCTGGACAACACCCCACAATCCAAAACCATATGAACTGAACGCCTTCCAGGTATAAATCCTCAAATAAGAAATATTGCACTTCCTTATACTTGGTCTAAATCTTCAACCAATCAGGTGACTACATGTCACACTTATACAATCTTTTTGTGGTCACGCTCCCACGACCTTCCACGAGGTAACAAGTATGCACATCCATAACACCGACCACACTAAGGCCGCAAAACACATCAAGAACCCATGACCGGGGTACGAATCCTCTCTTAACGAATATCGATCTCAGGTGACACTGAAGATAACACCAGCTTACTCTGAACTTTCAAGTCACTTTTTCTTGCTCATCCGATCTCATGACGTCCTTGCCAACACCGAGCTGCAACTTCGATTCCTTCCAGTTACACACTGTTTACTACACCTAACATGCCAATATGAGATTGCGCAAGAATTCCATCATAACTCCTGAACCACTAATAGGGGGAAACACCTCATCATATAGAAACTTCTTACTTACCTCAATTCAAGAGGACGATAACAACACTCAAGTGAATTCTCACAATCACCCAACATGCAAATCCTTAAGTAGTGGTCTGAACCACCATAAAACCTTCCAGGATCCGCCTACACATGATATGCCATATCACTCGAAAGATCCCACATGAAATCTATTACGACAGTCGACAAGCCCCGCACGTACAAGCCCAAACCACATGCATAATTTAGTTACACTGACGAAACTGATCACAGCCGTAAATGTGCCATTTCAGCCATGGCTAATCAATCTATCTTCTTTTAATCATCCTTAACTGCCTCAGAAATAATAGTAACTTCCTTCAACTCATAGAAACTCAACCTTCACTCATCCTGAGTGACCTTGATTCATGAGACAACGCTGCCTAAATCCCGCAACCCGTCTCATACACTCCTGATAATCTTTCTACAGCCCGAAGTTTATTTCTCTCACTCCTCTAATACAATCCTGCACACTGGAAATAACATAGAACACTCTAAATATTTCCCTCTCTCTGAAATTATGCTGCAAAAGCTCAATTCTTAATCATACCATTGCCCTTAACCCCTAAACACCGCGTTCTTAACTTTTTAACTCACTAGGACCGCTATTGAGAGTCACCCACTCTGACTGGCCCCGAAACAATCGACTCCAAGGCTCTTCTAGCACATGAACATCCTCTCAATGAAGTACGTGACTGAGTCACTACCCTTATAGCCTGCCTATGCCTTAAGCATAAATTTTGAATATTTCGAAGCCTAACCCTGGTCCAACAGGGCCAACTTTTGCACACATTCATCAAATCCCCTACACAATCACTATTTTTACTCATTTCCCTTAGCTATAATAACTTTCCATTGCGCCGACAATCCGCAACCCCATGATAACACAATCCTACAATCCAACTACAGGTGGTGGGACTCCCCCACTTAGCCCGAAGTTACTCCTTGCACCACTTTAGACCTGCTGAGATCCTTTCTCCTTTGTTAATATGAACTTGCTCAACTAATCCGTCCAATTCTTCCAAATTCTCTTGTTAGCACTCCCTAAATACTCAAATTCTTTAGCATCATTCACATTCTGCCTCCTACCGAATAGCCACTAGAATCCCTCACAGAAACTTGCCAACCACATAACCGCTAACCTACTCACAGGAGGCAACCCACCTGAGTAAATCACCAACTGAAACCTTCCAACGATGTTGTATTGCACCATCTCTACAACATCAATATCCCCTCCTAAGCCCGTTCTCATTTACCAACTTTACCAGTCCGTCCGCTCCTCATGGACATCTACTAAATGCGCGACAATATCCTCTAATTCACCACTATGTTGCCGCTCTCCCACTTTGGTTAAACTCATTCCTTTAGGCGCTACCTGACCTCCTTTCCTTACGCCTGGCCTTTTAGAAATATAGCCGCCACCTGAAACTTCTCACATGTTCTCCTTCGTCGTACACCGTCCAATTCAATATCATTCGCTGCAACTCTTACACCAGTAGATCATCACGACTTCAAACTCTCCGAGGATCATCCTCCTCGAGCTGCCTTTATTAGAAATAATTATTCAGTCCTGAACCACCACGCACCATGATCTCTGAAAACCGCTTCTCCAATACTACTTCACAACACTCTGACCCAATGCAACCGAAGCAACCATAGCACCGACCAACTTAACACATTCCATTAGATTAGTGATGACGATGTCACATCACAGGTGAATATCCCTCCTTACTTGAAAATACGTCTTACTACTTTATCAATCCAAAACCTGGCCATCTATAGTTCAATCGTCTTCCTTCCGATGGAATCTAAATATTGAAATCTCCCAATCGCACTCTGAGAAGACCTCCCTTCAAGTCGTTCGTCACCCCCAACCTACGGGCAAGCATTATACCAACATATTAACACCGCACAGTAACCAACCGTAAGCACCTTAACAACCTGAGCATAACCTCTAAGTTCTCAGAATCACAGCTACTGGCTTAAACATCATAATACTCTTATACAGGGCAACAACAACATCCCCCACCAACTACACATGGGAAACATCTCGCACCATATCCGTAGCACCATTTAAATCCCTCAAATCCACGGTTCATAGCAAGCGATTCGCGACGCATAAGATTGAGTAGGAAGAAACATAGGCATAAGTCTTAAAGGAATCGAATCGCACGATGAGGAATCAAGAAGGGAAGTACTCCTAACAGCCTTATAGCCTCTCGAAGATAAGTACAGACGTCTTCGTATCGATCCGCGAGACTCTATTAGACTTGCTCATGACTCCTGACACCTAAGCGAACCTAACGCTATGATACCAAGTTGTCACGACCCAAAATCGACTAAGGTCGTGATGGCGCCGGACACCATCGACAGGCAAGCCAATCATTAATTTGTTGGAAAAAAATTTCTGTTTTAACATCTTTTTTCAAAATCGTTACTTTTCACCTACAAGTTATAATAGTGAAAAGATTTATCAAATACATAGGACAGGTAAACCATTCCATTTATTAAATTAAATCCCGAACACATCCTAGAACCCGGTGTCACAAGTGCATGAGCAAATTCTAAGAATTTTTACAATTTCTACAAAGCTTGTCCGAAATACAATTGGACAAGGAAATTAAAATAAAATAATACAATACGAGGGGGAATCTGTTAGCTGCGGATCGCCTCCGGATAATGGAGCTCGCCTAAGTCTCCAAACCTGCCACATCGCTATGAAGGTACCTGTGCAATAAAAATACACTGCAAGTGTAGCATGAGTACGAAAACAACGTGTACTCAGTAAGTAGCCCGCCTAACCTCAGAGAGGTAGTGACGGGAGGTCGAATTAGACACTCACTAAGGTCCAACAAATTTATTTAAAACAATATGATATCAGTAATAGACATACGAGGATGATAAAATCGTAAGCATTACGGATAACTGTAATTCAAATAAATAATGAAAGTAAATGAACATTTACTACTTCCTCATTTTCCCCCAAATATATTAAATAAACAATTACTTCTTTATTTTCCCCCAAATATCTTGTCACTTCAAAATCTATGAAAAACATTTAAAAATTTAGCATGCGCATACGGGGTAAGGACAACTGGCCTGAGCCATAAAAATAATCATGTTTGTGCACTGCCGAACGTCGAACATCCCGAACCATAAGTACATCTTTGCCATAAAATAATCATATCTATGCACTGCCGAGGGTCGAACGACCCTAACCATAAGTGCATTTTTCAATCCGTCGTGTCGTACTGCCCGCTCCCATGAGAGTGGGGGAAATAACACTCCGCTCACGGAATGTAAATTGTGAAGCAGTCACATGCAGTCATGCACAATCAACAGTCCACCGCGACTACATCGGGAAAACAAATACTCAAGTAAATGACAAATTTCTCTTTTAAAAATCACAAAAATAGTATTTAAATCTTTTCTCGAAATTCGTTTTCCATGTTTGATAATATCCAATAATATAACCTTATCTTGAATACAATTATCCACGGAGGAGTCAAATCTGTTTCTAAATGGTTAAGAAGGTACACTCTAGCCTTCGTAGGAAATAAGTTACAAATTTAATAGCATCATCACTCTAATATTATTGGCAGGATCACATGTACAACACATAAGGCATGCGTGGGTCCTAGACTGCCCGGACATGGCATGATAGTAGCTACGCACGGACTCTCGTTACCTTGTGCGTACGTAACCCCCGAAGATAGTAGCACATACTTAATTAGTTCACCTAGGGGGACAATTCCCCTTCACAAAGTTAGAAAGGAGACTTACCTTGCTCCGAAATTGCATAACCGGCTTCCAAACCCTTCCCGTGACTCCAATGGATGCACAACGCCCCAAAATTACCAAATAACGGGCAAAAAAATGGAAATTCATTCTAATACTGGTAACAAATTCAAATTATATACTTTCCCAACTCCGCTCAGTGAATTGCCCAAAATTCTCTCGGGCTCACGTGCCCGGATTCCGAAATTTCTCGAAAATATATCCTAACCATGGACTTACTAACTCAAATGTACAATTACTCTGAATTCCATGCTCAAATTCGTGATAGAAGTCTGAAATAAAATTTTCTAGGTCTTTCCTCCAAAATCCCAATTTTCCTACTAATTTCCATGTCTAATCCATGCATATAACTTGTATTTAACTTAAGAACATGAAGAAATTGCTTACCTTGATATTGATGATTAAATTCCCCTCTTGAAGCTCTCCTAAAATCGCCTAAGCCATGAGAAAAATGAGAGGAATGGCCAAAATCACGATTTTAAAACATTCTGCGCAGCCTCATTTTCGCACCTGTGACCCTACCTTCATACCTGCGCTCCCGCAGGTGCGACCAATCTCCCGCACCTGCGGCTTCCTCAGCTCCAGCCAAAAATCACACCTGCGCTCCATTGTCCGCATTTGAGCCTTCGCAGGTGCGGAAATACCATCGCACCTGCGCTCCTAGCCAGGCCACCAAATATTTGCACCTGTGGCGCCAAAGCCGCACGTGCGGCCAAAGCCTTGCAGGTGCGGTCGCACCAGACACCAGCAACTTCAGTTGTTCTCAACTTCAAATATTGATCTTTTAACCACCCGGAATCCACCCGAGGCCTCAAATCACATCAAACAACGCCGAAACGACGAATCGCACCCTAATGCAAATCTTTATGAACTTAGAAATTTCCAACTTCTGCATTCGATGCCGAACCTGTCAAATCCTGTCCGATTGAACCTAAATTTTGCACAAAAGCCATATTCGAGATTATGGACCTGCTCCAACTTCTGAAATCGCATTCCGACCCTGATATCAAAATTTTCACTCCCGGTCGGATTTCTCAAAAACCTTAAAATTTCTATTTTTAGCCAAATGACTTCAAAATGACCTACAGACATCCGAATTCACTTACGATCGTGCTCCCAACTCCAGAATCACCATACGGATCTACTCCTAGGCTCGAAATCCCAAACGGACATCAATAACACTGAAATGCACTTCAAGCCAAAATTAGGAAATTTTCTTTTAAATACTGACTTTCACAATATTTACCAAAATGCCCCCGTGTTATCCAAAACCCGATCCGGACATACGCCCAAGTCCGCAATCATCATACGAGCCTACGGAACCTTCAAATATTGATTCGAAGGTCGTTTACTCAAAATTCCAATCTTAGTCAATTTCTCCAACTTAAGGCTTCTGAAATGAGAATTTTCTTTCCAATTTGACTCCGAACTTTTCCAATTTCAATTCGGACCATATGCCCGAGTCATAATACCTGAAATGAAGCTGCCCATGACTTCAAACCGCTGAACAACACGCTAGAGCTCAAAACGACCGGTCGGGTCGTTACATCGCATGTGCGGTTGAAGGCTCGCAGAAGCGAGTTTACTGGGCAGAAAATAGGATTTCAAGGGTTGATTCCCATTTTGATTTTGGGAGTTTGAGAGCTCGGTGTGAGGAAATGTTTCGAGGGTTCTTCAAGGAGATTGATGGGGTAAGTGGTTCTAACTCTGATTGGGTTATATTTCATGAATCTACCGTTATTTTTGTCTTCTAATTAGGTATTTGAGGTCGGATTCGAGTAATTCTTGTATGATTAGACTCGTGAGTGATTGAGTGTTCATATTTTATGAGTTTATCGGATTCCGAGACGTGGGCCCGAGAGGCTTTTTTGGACGATTTCCTAAATTCTCTCTTTAGCTTAGATTTCATTGACTAGAGTAGTCTCTTATAGCTATACTTATTGTATGTAATTGATTTTGGATAGATTTGGGACATTCAGAGCTGGATATTTTTGGGAAGAGCATTGCTATCGATTGATCGAGCTTTGTTTGAGGTAAGTGGCTTGCCTAACCTTGTGTGGGGGAAATCCCCTTAGGATTTGGTACTGAATTTTATTATGTGAGCACCTTGTACGCGAGGTAACGAGAGTGTACATGGGCTATTTGTTGAAAAACCTAATTTTTACCAAGTAATTTCTTTTTTTTACCTTAATTGAACATACTAGCATGCGTAGTTACTCTGTTAGGCTAATATAACATGTGTAACTTCCTTAATTGCTTAATTGAACTCTTTGCAACATGCCTATTGAATTCATGTTTCTTTTCCCGACTTGTACTTAGTCTAGACTTTAGATTCTCTTGGTGTTCTTATCGTCTGTAATTGATTACGCTGTGTATTTACTTTAGGACTACGGGATGGTATCCCAGGAGATCCCTTTACATAGTTACTTTTAAGACTACGAGGCGGTACCTCGAGTATTCTCCTTGCACTACGGGGCAGTACCTCAGGAGTTCTCTCCACATATTTACTTTTGGGACAACGAGACGGTATCTCGGGAGATCCCCTGTAGCTTATTTCCATGTATTGTTTTGTTATTCCATTGTGTTTTCCTTTTGTTGAACTCTAGTATCATATTTTACTTCTTTATTCTCCTATATTTATTATTATATACCAGTGGGCCTGACCTGACCTCGTCATTACTCGTCCGAGGTTAGGCTCGGCACTTAGTGGGTACTAATTATAGTGTACTCATGCTACTCTTCTGCACATGTTTTGTGTGCAGATTCAGGTGCTTGTCATCAGTCGTATTATCCGTGAGTTAGAGGCAGCTGTTGGAGACTTCAAGGTATATCTGGCACGTTCGCAGACCTCGGAGTCCCATTCTATTCTTCCCCATGTCTAACCCTTTTCTATATTTGTTTTTACTAGACTCCGGTGTATAGAGATGTTATTTCCATTTTTTATCTTGTGACTCATGATATTTCGAGTTTTGGAAAAGATTTGTAAGTTAGAGTTTGGTTATTGTATGCCGAGCGGCATCATTTTGTTTATTAGAAGTCAAATTTTTTTCCCGTTGTTGGTATTTTCTGTGAATTGTTAGGCTTACCTAGTCGTTGAGACTAGGTGCCGTCACGACGTGGTTCGGAGGGATGTTTTGGTCGTGACAAGTTGGTATCAGAGCTTTAGGTTCGTAGGAGTCGTGAGTCACAAGTCAGTTTATCAGAGTCTCGCAGATCTACACAGAGACGTCCGTACTTATCTTCGAGAGGCTATGGAACTATTAGGAACAATCTCACTTCTTTTGATTCCTTATCGTGTGAGTTATTGGCATCAAATTTAAACTTCTCTATTCTATTCTTTCTTACAGATGGTGAGGACCCATATCACGAGATCTGATGACCAGGCACCCGCACCGCCTGCTAGAGCCGCCAAAGGTCGGGGCCGGGGTAGAGGACGACCATGCGGTACAACCAGAGCACACACGCGAGCTACAATAGAGGAGCCCCCAGTAGGTGCCTATTGCTGCACCAGCCCTCCAGGAGACTCTAGCCTAGTTCATGAGCATGTTAAGCACCTTAGCTCAGGCTGGATTGATTCCATTAGCTCCCACCACATCTCAGGACGGGGTAGGGGCACAGACTTCCGCATCCTGTACTCCTGAGCAGAGGGTCCAGGTTAATCAGGCCCCAGAGTTCATTACTATGCAGCCGGTAGCTCCGGTTCAGCATGAGACTAGGACAGCCACTTTTGAGGCGGAGCACCTCAGACTTGAGAGGTACAAGAAATACCACCCACCTACCTTCAGCGGATTGGCTACACATGATGCTCAAGGATTTCTGGAGGAGTGTCATTGTGTTCTCCGTACTATGGGCGTAGCGGAGACGAGTGGAATTTTTTTACCCCTTCCAGCTTAGAGGAGAAACCTATCACTGGTGGCGTGCTTATGAGTTTAGTAGTCCAGACGAGGCAGCCTCACTTACATGGACTCAGTTCTCAGACATGTTTCTGAGAGAGTATGTCCCTCAGAGCCTCAGGGACTCATGGCACGCGAAGTTTGAGAAGCTGCGCCAAGGTGCTATGACTATGTCAGAGTATGCAGTCTCTTTTAGTGATTTAGCCCGACATGTACTAGCCTTGGTTGCCATAGTTTGGTAGAGGGTTTGTCGTTTTATTGAGCGACTCCACCCTAGCATCCGGATTAGTATGGACAAGGAGGTGGAGATGGATATTTCCTATCAGCAGGTTGTGGGTATTGCTAGTAGATTCGAGGGCAGGCTTGCCCGGGACAGATAGGAGAGAGAGGCCAAGAGGTCTCGAGAATCTAGCACTTATAGTGGTACTTGTGCCCCAACTATAGTTCAACATGGTAGGGGTAATATGAGTCGCACTATTCATTCAGATCTTCCAGCAGCCAGTGGTATTCCAGGGCCTTGTAGGCCCCAGGAGCCTTGTTATACAGTATCTAATGTGCCTCCTTCTCGAGGTGCTTTTAGCGGCCAGTCCAGCAGACCTGGTCCGAGTTAGTCACATCAGCCACGCCCTCCGAGGGTTGTTTTGAGTGTGGCGACACTTGCCATATGGTGAGTGATTTCCCCAGACTTAGGAGGGGTGAACCTCCATAGACTTCTCGTCCACCACGTGCTCCACCGAGTCCTCAGGCTATGATTCCAGCACCAGCTACCACCCACCTACTCAGCCAGCTCGAGGTGGAGGTCGGGAAGGCTGATGTCGCCCTAGAGTGGGGAGGCTAGGTCAGGTATTATGCTCTTGCGGCTCGTACAGAGGCAGTTGCTTCAAACTCTGTCATTACAGGTATTGTTCCAGTCTTTCATAGAGAGGTGTCAGTATTATTTGACCCAGGCTCTACGTATTCCCATGTGTCCTCTTATTTTCCCCCTTATTTGGGTATATCTCGGGATTCTTTGAGTTTCCCTATTTATGTGTCTACTCCTGTAGGAGATTCTCTTGTTGTGGACCGCATGTATCATTCGTGTTATATTGCTTTTGGTGGTTTTGAGACCAGAGCTGATTTATTATTACTCAACATGGTAGACTTTCATTTATCTTGAGCATGGACTTGTTGTCGCCCCATTATGCTATTATTGATTGTCACGCTAAGACCGTGACGCTGGCTATGCCAGGCTTACCGCGATTAGAGTGGAAGGGTACCTTAGAGTATACTCCCAGCAGAGTTATTTCATTTCTTAAGGCTCAAAGAATGGTTTAGAAGAGGTGTGACTCGTATTTAGCTTATGTGAGAGATGTCAGTATTGATACTCTTACATTTGAGTCAATTCTAGTAGTGAGGGACTTCCCAGATGTGTTTCCAGCTGATATTCCGTGCATGCCGCCTGGCAGAGATATTGATTTTGGCATTGTTTTGTTGTAGGGCACTCAGCCCATCTCTATTCCTCTATACCGGATGGCTCCTCCTGAGTTGAAGGAGTTGAAGGAGCAGTTGCAGGAGTTTCTTGATAAGGGTTTCATTCGGCCCATTGTGTCACCTTGGGGTGCTCCGGTCTTGTTTGTGAAGAAAAAGGATGGTTCTATGCGTATGTGTATTGATTATTGCAAGCTGAACAAAGTTACAATGAAGATCATGTATCCATTTCCTCGTATTGACGACTTATTTGATCAGTTATAGGCTGCTAGGGTGTTTTCCAAGATTGAATTACATTCAGGCTTTCATCAGTTGAAGATTCGGGAGCAAGATATCCTGAAGAATGCTTTCAGGACTCGGTATGGTCGCTACGAGTTTCTTGTGATGTCTTTTGGGCTGACCAATGCCCTAATAACTTTTATGCATTTGATGCATAGTGTATTGCAGTCTTATCTTGACTCCTTCGTCATTTTGCTTATTGACGACATTCTGGTGTACTCCTAGACTCATGAGGATCATGAGCAACACCTGAGGACTGTGCTTCAAACCTTGAGAGAAAATAAGTTGTATGCAAAATTTTTAAAGTGTGAGTTTTTCCTAGAATTAGTGGCATTCATGGGTCATGTAGTATCGAGTGATGGGATCAAGGTAGATCCAAAGAAGGTGGAGGTAGTGTAGAGTTGTCCTAGACTGTCATCAGCTACGGAGATCCGTAGTTTTCTTGGTTTGGCAAGGTATTACCGTCGTTTTATAGAGGGATTCTCATCTATTGCAGCACCTATGACCAGGCTGACCCAGAAGGGTGCTCCATTCAAGTGGACGGAGGAGTGTGAGGTGAGTTTTCAGAAGTTCGAGACAGCTTTGACTACAACCATAGTATTGGTATTGCCTACAGGTTCGGGGTCCTACACTATATATTGTGATGCGTTGCAAATTGGTCTTGGAGCGGTGTTGATGGAAGACGGTAGGGTGATTGCCTACGCGTTCAGACATCTGAAGGTGCATGAGAAGAACTATCATGTCCACGACCTCGAGTTAGCAGCTATTGTTCATGACTTGAAGATTTGGTGGAATTATTTGTACGGTGTTCCTTGTGAGATTTACACCGATCATCGGAGTTCGCAGCATCTATTCAAGCAAAAAGATCTTAACCTGCTTCTGCGGAGGTGGTTGGAGCTACTTAAGGACTATGATATCACCATTGTTTACCACCGGGGAAGGCCAATATGGTAGCCGATGCTCTGAGTCATCGGAGGAGAGTTTGGGGAGTTTAGCATTTCTTCCAACAATATAGAGGCCCTTAGCATTGAATGTTTAGGCCTTATCCGTCTAGTTTGTGAGATTGGATATTTCTGAGCTGAGTCGAGTATTGGCTTGTGTGGTCTCTCGATCTTCTCTTTATGATCGTATCAGGGAGCGTCAGTATAATGACCCCCACCTTCTTGTCCTAAAGGACATGGTCCAACGCGGTGATGCTAAGGAGGTCACTATTGGAGAAGATGGTGCATTGAGGATGCATGGCAATAATTTCTTCTTTTTTTTACCTTAATTGAACATACTAGTATGCGTAGTTACTCTGTTAGGTGTACCTTCCTTAATTGCTTAATTGAACTCTTTGCAACATGCCTATTGAATTCTTGTTTCTTTTCCCGACTTGTACTTAGTCTAGACTTTAGATTCTCTTGTTTTTCTTATCGTCTGTAATTGATTACGCTGTGTATTTACTTTGGGACTGTGGGGCGATATCTCGGGAGATCCCCCTGTACATTTAATTTTGAGATTACAAGGCGGTACCTCGGGACTTCTCTTTTCACATTTACTTTTGAGACTACGAGGCGGTACCTTGTGAGTTCTCCCCGCATATTTACTTTTGGGACTACGAGATGGTATCTCAGGAGATCCCATGTTGCTTATTTTCATGTACTGTTCTGTTATTTCACTGTGTTTTCCTTTTGTTGAACTCTAGTCTCATATTGTACTTTTTTATTCTCATGTTTTTACTATTATATACCAGTGGGTCTGACTTGACCTCGTCACTACTCGATCGAGGTTAGGCGCGACACTTACTGGGTACCAATTGTTGTGTACTCATGCTATTCTTCTACACATGTTTTGTGTGAAGATCCAGGTGCTTGTCATCAGCCATATTATCCGTGAGTTCGAGGCAGCTGTTGGAGACTTCAAGGTTTATCTGGCACGTCTGGAGATATCGGAGTCCCCTTTCCATTCTTCCCCGTGTCAAACCTTATTCTATATTAGTTTTTACTAGACTCCGGTGTTTAGAGATGTTATTTCCTTTCTGTATCTTGTAACTCATAATATTCCGGTTTTTGGGAAAGCTGTGTAAGTTAGAATATTGTTATAGTACATGCCGAGCGGTATCATTTTGTTTATTCAGTATCTATTGCAATTAGAAGTCAAACTTTGTTTTCCGTTGTTGGTATTTTCTCTGAATTGTTTGGCTTACCTAGTCGTAGAGCCTAGGTTCCGTCACGACGTGGTTCAGAGGGATGTTTGGGCCGTGACAACTTGTATGCATATTTTACATTTTTTATCATTATTCTCAACAGAAGGAATCAATCTATTTTTAGATATAAATTTAATATATCGAAAGTTAACATGTGAAAGTCTAGCATGCCATAAAGTAATAGATGACTCAATCATATAAGCAGAGACTTCAACTTTATTAATACTTAATTTGAACATGCCCTCACAAAACTAGCCTTGTCCTACAAATACACCATTCTTAGAAAAAATAATCTTTGTTGTCTCTATAACAGTTATGAGGCCTTTTTTACATAATAAACTTGAAGAAATTAAATTCTTCCTAACACCAGGTACATGATGAACATTCATTAAAATCAACTTCTTTCTCGAAGTGAATTATAGTTCAACTGTTCCTTTTCCAAAGACCTTGGAGGTGTCATGATTTCCCATTAAAACGTTTTCACATTTGTTGCAACTTTGTAATTTTTGAAGAAACTCTTGTCATTGCAAACATAAACTATAGCACAGGAATCATACCAACAATCTGCAGATTTCATAATTGCTTCCATGTTGCATTCGGTCACCATACTCAGATTCAAGTTGGTAAAAGCAGAAATCATAGCAACAATAGCGGAAGAATAAGTTTGTTGTTGTTCAACATTCTTTACCCTCCTCTGTCCAACATTTTCTTCATTCTTCTATCTTTTACGTAATCTGCAATCTCTCTTAAAATGACCCATTTTTCCGCAAGTATAACACATACCTTTCTTAATGTTAGAAGAATTTTCCTTTGGAGCAGCCTCAAACTTTCTCTTCTTTCCAGCCTTGTTTTCAAATTTTCCAGAACTGTTTGCCTTACTAGACTCAACATAATTCACCTTTGAACTAGTTTCCGCAGCATATTTATTTTCACATTTTCGTGACTCTTCTTCAATCCGAATATGCTTTGTCAACTGGTCCACATTAAAGTCTTCAGAAGAATGTAATAATTTCTTCCTATAGTCATTCCAAGTGTCTGGTAATTTTGCAAGTACAACAACCACTTGAAGAGATTCAAAAACATCGACTTTAAATCTTTGAGTCAAGATATCAAGACAAGCAATTCATCAACTTGTTCCATGATAGATTTACCATCTACCATTTGAAATTCAAAAAAATTCATTCTAAGGAATATGTCTCTTCCTTGTTTCACAACAGTATATTTCAGTTCCAAGGCTATCCATATTTCTTGTGGTTATTTGAGAGGACGGAACAAATCATATAAACGATTAGAAGGTGAGTTTAAAATAAAACATCTACATCGCACCTCATCATCTTCACATTTTTTGTGTGCTGCCTTAATTTTGTTATAATCTTGAGCAGTAGGTTCTGGCATTTGCAAGAAGATCAAAACACAGTAGATATGCTATTCCCAACTCCGTGAGAAAGAACAACAATTTGTCTTTCCGGCGGGTCAAATTTAAACCATCAAATCGATCCAGTTTGAACACTTCGAACATTTTGTTGAAACCAGAATCTGTACCAGAACCTCCAGTGCAGTGTAGCTTATTTTCCTTAAGATTGTTAGAAAATATAAAGGGATGAAATAACCTGGCTTCGATAGTATATTCATTGTCCTTAAGGAATTTAAGCTTCCCACTAATTGCTGCAGGGATAATAGCAGAATTCCTTCAGGATTTTACAAAGCCTCCGAAATTCGAGTTTCAGCAATTAACTCGAATTTCCCACAAGAACGACATATTTGTGAGTAGTAGAAAATAAGTAGAAGAAAAAAAGATGGAATTTTTTAGATGATTTCATTTTGGAGATGATATAGGTATTTATAATACGTCTAGGAGTCTGTTGGAATTACCAGACTATCTTTTCATAACATGCACCTTTTAAAACCAATAGTCATTTTTTTTGAATTTAAAAATAAAGCTTCAAAGAAAAACATTTTCTGAATTTAATTTTTTTTAAAACGTATTTAATAAAATAATAGGTGAGTAAAACTACTAATTTCGGTCAACTTAATTGGCCCAAGTG
This sequence comes from Nicotiana paniculata, assembly GCA_005239505.1. Lineage (NCBI taxonomy): Eukaryota > Viridiplantae > Streptophyta > Magnoliopsida > Solanales > Solanaceae > Nicotiana > Nicotiana paniculata. The sequence goes on along the minus strand of ML348278.1, from coordinate 197 downwards.
CCCAATATAGTTAAATTTCAGTTTCCCTCCAAAACACCCTTAAAACATTCAAACTATATAAGAAAAAGAAGTGCTTATAAACACCTCTTTCTTTCTTTCTTTTTCCAATGAGGGAAAAACAACATCTTCTCAAATACCTCCATCAAACACTAACTAATCTAACACACACACACACACACACACACACACTATATATA
>ML348277.1:0-40461 GCA_005239505.1 Nicotiana paniculata | reverse complement strand
AGCAAAAATTAACTCTGGGAATTTTGCTTTCAGACTTTGATTCACTTCATCTTTGTGCGTGTTTAATTTCAGAAGAAATACATCAAGTATTTATAGAGTCAGTCGTTGAGCTTGTCGTCCAATTCTAGTTCAACTCTACCTGGGTGAACCAATTCGAACCAAACTCAACTTCCTTTCTTTTGTTACTTTCCTTGCTGAATTCGACTTCAATTGATCATATCAGTTTGCAACCTTTTCTCATTAGGAGACAATCTCTTGGTACATTGATATTTCATATTCAAAACATCTCCTAAGCATATACGGTTCATGTGCCAGCTCGTCAGTTCACGATGTGTGTTGTGATGGACCTGGTTCAACTGGTCACCCTTTTGTCAATCTTCAAAACTATGAACTGACATGGGTCAACATGTCCTAGACTGTTGATCTTCTGAGATTAACGGCCAGGATCGAATCTGGGTTTGGCGGGTAATAAGAATTAGGTATTGGGTTGATGATTGGGCTGGGTAGTTGTTGGGCCAGAGTCCGAAAATTAAAAGAAAATAGGCTATATGTTAAATACACATTTAATTCAATAAAAATAATTTATAAAAATAGTTAATAAATGCTAAAAATTTTATTTATGCATAAAAATAATTAAAAATAATTACTTAATATTATAAAAATATAAAAGGTCATTTCCGTGTAAAATAAAGTAATTATGCACACATGGGCTATTATTGCAAAGTCATTGCAATTATAACCTAAACATGTAAATATGATCATTCATAAAATAATTAAATCTTAGTCTATAAAATTAAGCAATAAAATTATTATGAAATCATTTGTGATGCAATTAATAATTATTTTGATAATAAAATACTAGGATAAATTAATTAAAAATCCTTAAAAATTATAGAAAATTATGAAAAAATATTGATTGATGCTCATGCATTGTTTTGAAAGTATATATGCATTTTGAAAATAATATAGGGAAAAATTGGGTATCAAAAACTGCCCCTCTTTACCCGGGAAGGATGAAAGAGTTGTGGGATAAAGATATGATGGCCAATTTTGACCGAATAGGGGAATTTGAGAGATATAGGCCGCCCTCTAGTTTCTGAGCTGCCTACATATCCCCGATTTTACAGGAATCAGGCTGTGTGTAGTTCTGGATCCACTGGCAAAACATACCGATGGAGTTATCATAAGAACGGCTACAAGGTTTAGAATTGGATGAAATGTTTGTGGTGAGTGGTCAGGTTTTGAAATAAATTGAGGGAACTGGAACAGGATTGCTCCTATTGGGATAACAATTACTCACTGGGTAACCTACAAATCAGAAGATGTACTGCAAGTATAGGCGTATAACTTTGCGTAAATTAGATATGATGCAAATTACCTTCAGACTATGATAATTGTCTTTGGACGGTTGAGGATGACATCCATAAACCATGACGTCCGGGCCATGAGCTGTGCGGTAAGGGATTCGCAGGCCATGAAATGATATTCTCGGGCCATGAAAATGGTGCCTCCAAACCATGACACCTTTGAATAATGATGTGCAAGTTTGAGAGATCCTCAGGCCATGGCATGGCGTCTTCCGGCTATGATGGTGGTGCCTTCAGACTATGACGCCTTCGCACCAGTTGGAGATATTTCAGCCCATGAATTGTAGAGACATGATGATAGAGGCAGCAAGACAGAGCTTAGTCTTGTGTGAAGTTGAGGGAAGAGCTTAGCCCGAGAGAAGAGAACAATGCAAGAGAGATAGTGCTTAGTCTCATGCGAGATTCGGGACAGTGCTTAGTCCCATGCAAAGAGAAGGTCGTGCTTAACCTTATGCCAGATTTGGGACAGTGCTTATCCCATGCAAAGAGAAGGCAGTGCTTAGCCTTATGCAAGTAGAGAGGCAGGGCTTAGCCTTATGCAAGTAGAGAGGCAGGGCTTAGCCTCATGCAAGATTCGCGACAGGGCTTAGTACCATGCAAATAGAATGCAATGCTTAGCCTCATGCAAGTAGAGAGGCAGGACTTAGCCTTATGCAAGATGAAGGCAGTGCTTAGCCTTATGCAAATAGGAGGCAGGGCTTAGCCTCGTGCAACTGGTTTGAGACAGGTCTTAGTCTCATGCAAGATGAAGGCAGTGCTTAGCCTTATGCAAAAAGGGAGGCAAGCCTTAGCCTCATCCAGGTGTTGAGACAGGGCTTAGTCTCATGCAAGATTCAGGACAGTGCTTCATCCCATGCAAAAAGAAGGCAGTGCTTAGCCTTATGCAAATAGGAGGCAACGCTTAGCCTCATGCAGGTGTTGAGACAGATCTTAGTCTCATGCAAAGAGAAGGCGGTGCTTAGCCTTATGAAAATAGGGAGGCAGGGCTTAGCCTCATGCAGGTGTTTAGCTGACAATATGTTTTATGCATAGTGATTGCGTCATTGCGCCGGTGTTTGTCATGGTGATATACTCCTGCATCCAAAGAAAAATTTGTGAGTTTTGCGGGGAAGGTTGGTTCGTGTCTTTGCTTGTCCGATTTGCTCTGTTTTGTTGGAAGATCATGTTCAAACTATTAGGGTAGCATTTGCTAAACCAAAGTTTCCTTTTTCAACAGTATGGTGCATGATTTTCAAAAGACATAGTAATATATAGTTTAGAAATTAGTTTGATGAACCAGTAACTGTGACACAATCAACACGACTTCTTTTGCCGTAGAATTTTGAGGGTCCTACTCAAAATTCTGCCCCAGTTAACTAGATGACATTTCTGACCTCCCCATACGCTGCGGTTGGTTGAACTTGCTTCAGAATTTTGAGGGTCCTCCTCAAAATTCTGCCCCAGTTTCTGATTATGGGGAAAATAGAAATTTTATTGAATTGTGACCGAACCCACATGGCTGCCTACGTATCCCCTCTTAAACGGGAATCAGGTCGACTGTAGTTCAATTTATATCATATAGAAAAGCATAAGATGATTTTACACATAATATCTTGTGACTGCGTCTGAGTTGATAGGCTTTGGCCAAATTTCCCCGTCAATTTTTGCGAGTATGAGTGCTTATCCTGTCAATTCTCTGTGGACCATGTAAGGACCTTTCCAGTTGGGAGAGAATTTCCCATTGGCTTCATCTTGATGAGGAAATATCTTTTTCAGCACCAGTTTCCCCGGTGCGAACTGTTTTCGGCTTGACCCTTTTGTTGAAGGCTCTGGACATTCTGTTCTGATAAAGCTGACCGTGACATACTGCATTCATCCTTTTTCCTTCTATGAGGTCTAGTTTCTCATAGCGGCTTCTTATCCATTTTGTGTTGCTGAGTTCGGCTTCTTGTATGATTCCTAAAGAATGAATTTCCACCTCCGCGGGAATGACAGCTTCGGTACCATAAACGAGCAGATAGGGGGTTGCCCTAGTTGATGTACGGATTGTGGTACGGTATCCCAATAAGGCAAATGGTAGATTCTCGTGCCATTGTTTGTGATTCTCTACCATTTTCCTTAGTATCTTCTTGATGTTTTTGTTGGCAGCTTCTACGGCTCCATTCATTTGAGGCATGTATGCTGTGAAATTCTTGTGCTTGATTTAGAAAGTCTCACACATGTATTTCATCAGATAACTATTGAGATTAACGGAATTGTCAGTGATGATGGATTCTGGAACCCAAATCGAAAAATAATTGGTCCGCGAAAAAAATCCGCAGCGACCTTCTTGGTCACAGCTTTGTAAGATGCAGCTTCAACCCATTTAGTGAATTAGTCGATGGTCACTAAAATGAACTTGTGCCCGTTTGAGGCGGTGAGCTCGATTGTGCCGATGACATCCATCCCTGGGCAGCGAAAGGCCAAGGTGAGCTTGTTGCATTAAGCTTATTTGGCGGCACCCCTATCATGTCTGCATGTATCTGGCATTGGTAGCATTTTTGAATGTACCGTATGCGGTTTGTTTCCATGATCATCTAAAAGTATCCGGCCTTGAGTATCTTCTTGGACAAGATAAAGCCGTTCATATGTGGGCCATAGGTTTCGGCATGTATTTCCTCGAGCAATTTGGAAGCCTCTTTTGCGTCAACACACCTTAACAGTCCCAGATCGTGAGTTCTCCTGTATAGAGTTCCTCCGCTTTGGAAGAAATGATTAGACAATCTCTGAAGGGTGCGTTTCTGAGTATGGTTTGCATGTTCCGGGTATTCTCTTTTTGTCAAATATTCTTTGATGTCGTGGAATCAGGGGTTTCCATCTGTTTCTTCTTCAACATGAGCACAGTATGCCGGCTGATTATGAATCCTCACCGAAATGGGATCGATGAAATTCTTGTCTAGATGTTGTATCATTGATGACAAGGTGGCCAATGCGTGTGAGAATTCATTTTAAATTCTGGGGACATACCGGAATTCTATCCTTGTGAACCGCCTCTTCATTTCCTGTACATGATGCAGATATGGCAGTATTTTGGAATTCTTGGTAGCCTATTCTCCCTGTACTTGATATACTAGCAGGTCTGAATTGCTGATTACCAACAGTTCCTGAATATTCATATCAACAGCCAGGTTGAGCCCTAATATGCAGGCTTCATATTCCGCCATGTTGTTAGTCCGTGGGAATCTGAGTTTTGCAGACACCGGATAATGTTGACCGGTTTCTGATACCAAGACGGCTCCGATACCCACTCCCTTAAGATTTGCAACTCCGTCGAAAAACATCCTCCAACCATCGTAGGCTTCAGCAATATTTTCTCCTATGAATGATACTTCCTTATCAGGAAAATACATTTTAGGAGTTTGTATTCTCCTCCTACAGGATTTTTAGCATGATGATCTTCTAATGCTTGTCCCTTGACTGCTTTCTGAGTTACATAGATAATGTTAAACTCACTCAGCAGATTTGCCACTTGGCCAGCTTCCCAATAGGCATGGGTTTCTGAAAGATATACTTCAAGGGATCCATCCTTGATATAAAATATGTAGTATAGGCACAGAAGTAGTGCCTTAGCTTTTGATCTATCCAGGTTAGAGCACAACAACTGCGTCCCAACAGAGAGTATCGTTCTTCATAAGGAGTGAACTTCTTGTTTAAGTAGTATATGGCCAGCTCTTTTCTTCCCGTTTTGTCATGTTGTCCCAGAACACAACCGAAGGCTCCATCTAACACTGCAAGGTAGAATAGTAGTGGTTTACCAGGCTCTGGCGGGACTAAGACTGGTGGTGTGGACAAGTATCCCTTGATTTTGACAAAAAGCCTTTTGAAAATCCTCGGTCCAACTGGTTGCGGCATCCTTCTTCAGCATTTTGAAAATCGGCTTACATATTATTGTGGACTGTGCTATTAAACGGCTGATGTAGTTGAGACATCCCAAGAAACTCATCACATCCTTCTTTCTTTTTGGTGGTGGTAATTCCTGGATAGATTAACCTTTGACGGGTCCAACTCTATTCCTCGACGACTGACGATGAATCCCAGTAATTTTCCGGCAGAAACCCCGAATGCACACTTTGCGAGATTTAACTTTAGATTGTACTTCCGTAGTTGGTCAAAGAATTTCCTCAAATTTTCTATGTGATATGTATCCCTCTTGGATTTGATGATGACGACGTCCACATATACCTCTATTTCTTTATGTATCATGTCATGGAAAATGGTTGACATGGCCCTCATGTAGGTGGCCCCAGCATTCTTCAGACCGAACGACATCATTTTGTAGTAGTACACTCCCCATGGTGTGATGAAGGCTGTTTTCTCTGTGTCTTCTTCGTCCATCCAAATTTGATGGTAACCAGTCAAGCAATCTACAAAGGACTGGCACATGGCGTAATTGTCGATCAGAATGTGTATGTTTGGTAGCGGGAAATCATCCTTGGGACTTGCTCTATTTAGATCCCGATAATCAACGCAGACTCTGACTTTCCCATCTTTCTTTGGAACTGGTACAATATTGGCCAACCAAGTTGAGTACTCAACTACTCTGAGGACCTTGTCTTTGATCTTCTTAGTGACTTCTTCCTTGATTTTCAGGCTCATGTCTGGCTTGAATTTCTACGTTTTTGCTTCACTGGCGAACACATTGGATTTGTAGGTAACTTGTGAGAAACTATGGATGTGCTCAACCCTGTCATATCGCCATATGACCATGTAAAGATATCCTCATATTCTTTCAGGAACAGTGTATTCCTCTTTCTCTGACGGTGATAAATGGATGCTTATGAGGGTTTCCTTGACGGTTTCAGAATAACCCAAGTTGACTATCTTAGTTTCGTCCAGGTTGGACTTGGGCTTGTTCTCAAAATTCTCTACTTCTCTGACGATCTCCTCAGGTATTACATCCTCTTCTTCTATTTCTTCTGAATCACTGTCCTTTTGTTACGTTGTCTCATTACATGTCACAGTTGTCGGTTCATCAATATAGGAAATAGTAATGCCCGGGACTCGTCGGGCCCTTGATGGTCTAACAGTCCAGTTCTTGAGGAATTCTCCTCTCTCCATAGCTTGGATGGTAGGGCCTTCCTCCTCCTCCTCCTCCTCCTCCTCCTCCTCGACGACCACACATCAGTCCATATCATCATCTTCCAAGAACAAATTCCTTAATGCTTCTTCTTCCTCTGATACCCATATGATATCGGCATGATGGAAGGTCTGACTCAAATGTAGCACGGGTTGCTCAAGAGGGTAGTATGGACCACACCATGGTGGCGACCAATTCTGATATTCCTTCCAAGTATACTGATATCCGAGCCCAAAGGTTGTGCCATGGCACTTCAACTGTACTGGTTTGGAGATACCTTGAAGCTTTTTACCAAGCCCCTTACCATGTTCATACCCTACCCATGCCAGTATACTTTCTATTTTGCTACTCCACCATTTATCCTTCTCAATCGTGTTAACACGCTCGATGCGATGGTAGGTTTCTCCACCTAGCTTCCTTCTATTTTCTACTACCGGAACAGTCTGACTGGTGTAAATGGGATTGCTCCCATCTCCATGGATGATCACTTCTTGATGGTTCCACTCAAATTTTACCGCTTGGTGAAAAGTGGATGCAAAAGATCCAGCGGCGTGTATACAAGATCGTCCCAGCAATAGATTGTAGGAGGCGGATATGTATAGTACCTGGAATTAAACATCGAACCAGATAGGACCCATTTGCAAGCATAGGTTGGTTTCTCCAATCGTGGCTCTCTGTGACCCATCGAATGCTTTCACATTCACAGATCCTGCTCGTATTTCATGTAGGCCCTTGCCCAACCTCTTCACAGTTGTCAGGGGACAGATGTTGAGGCTGGACCCTTCATCTATCAGAACTCTGGAAATGAACTTATCTTCATCTATCAGAACTCTGGCAATGAATTTATCTTCACATTGCACTATCATATGTAGTGCCCTGTTGTGGCTTAACCCTTCAGGTGGTAATTCGTCTTCATGGAAGGTGATCTTATGGCTTTCCAACACTTGTCCCACCATATTGGCCATTTCTCCGCTAGTAATGTTGTTGGGAACATATGCTTCATTCAGTACCTTCATCAGAAAATTCCTGTGTGCTTCAGAATTTTGCAGCAATGACAAGATGGATATCTGGGCGGGAATCTTATTCAGGTGATCAACAAAAGAATACTCCCTTGCACGTACCTTCCTCCAGAGGTCATTTGGATCAATTTCGATAGCAGGCGGTTTGCTGTAGGCTTGCTTATTGGTTTCTCCTAAATGTTCAGGTGTATAAACCCTTCATGTTCTGGTCATTCTTTGTGCATCGCCAGATTCTTCCATCTTCGACTTTCCTCTCTTCTAGCCTCGGCCACATAATTCCAAGGTACAACATTGGAACTGAAGGGTGGTGTGGACGCCACGGTTACAGTGAAAGGTCTGGCCACCTCCACTTCAAATGGAGTGGGTGTTGCTGCAGGTGGTGTTACTTCTACTTCAAAAGGAACCGATGTAGCTACCTCGACTTCAACTTGCGGATGTACCTGCACCACAATGGGATTGAGTGTGACTGCAGGCTTCTTGTGATCGTCGCATTCTCAAATAGTCCCAATCGATCCCTAGGTATCCCATTCTTCATCAGTTTTTATTACATTGACCCCTTCAACCCTATGATCTGGGATGGGATTGTTGCGAACATTAGGCGCAGTTTCCTTTGCCTGTATGACCTTATTATCAATCAGTGTTTGGACCTTGTCTTTTAAGGTGCGACACTCATCAAAAATGTGTCCCTTCATGTCGGAATGATATGCACAGGTCTAGTTTGGATTGACCCATTGAGATTAATTCTCAATTGCCACAGCGAGAACAGGGGTGACATATCCAGCGGTTTTCAACCTTTCATACAACTGGCCGATGGGTTTAGCAATGGTAATGCACTGTCTGGGTGGTTTCCGGTCAAAATTAGGCATGGGATTTTGGTAGTTTGGACGAGTTGGAGGTGACTGATAATAGGATGGTTGGGTATTATAGGTGTGGTAGGCGGTAGCAGGTTAGGAATATCTAGGAGGTGAAGGTTGGTATGTCGGTGGAGGTGTTTGGTATACAAATGGAGTTTTCGGACCCTGTTCAACCATTATTGTTCCCATTTCTTTCTTTTTCGATATGCCTCCTGATTGTAATGCTTTGTTCATGGCCTGCAATGCCTTGAAATTCGTCACTATTCCACTTTTAATACCTTCCTCGATCCTTTCTCCGAGCTTGATGATATCGGAGAACTTGTGATTTTCAATGACCATTAGCTTTTCATAATATTGTGGGTCCTGTGCCCTGACAAAGAACTTGCTCATCTGATCCTCATCTAACATCGGCCTGAGCTTCGCTGCTTTTGACCTCCACCGAGTATACTCATGGAAGGTCTCAGTTGGCTTCTTCTTGAGGTTCTGGATATAGAAAACATCTGGTGCATTTTCTGTGTTGAATCTGAACATGTCCATGAAATCCGACGCCATGCTCACCCAATTAAACCATTTCTTGGGATTCTCGCTTATATACCAAGACAGGGCATCTCCAGTAAGGCTTCTCATGAACAACTTCATGCGAATCCTCTCGTCTTTTCCGACCCCCACGAGCTTGTCACAGTAAGTCTCAGATGAACCTTGGGGTCACATGTTCCATCAAACATTTCGAACTTGGGAGGTTTGTAACCCTCCGGTGGTTCCACATCTGGCTGTATGCACAAATCTTCGTAATTCAGACCTTCGATCCCTTTACATCCTTCAACACCCTGAACTCGGCTTGTTAGTTTCTTGAGCTCATCATCCATGTTCTTGATGAGCAGGTCCTTCTCGGCGGATTCTAGTGTATATGAGATTGGTTGAGTGGAGTGAGGTAAGGTTTCCACGTATATAGGGTTGTTTTGGTGAATGCTAGGAGTTTGGGTATAGTGGTGATTATTAGTTGAGTTTTGAGGTTGGGGGATAATTGTGGGGTATTCTGAGGGGTGTGATAAATGGTTTGCGGGTATTGAGTAGGGAGATGTTGATTTTGAGGAGGGGTGGTATATTGGTGAGGTGCGGGAGGATTATGCGGGCGTTTGTTGGGTGTGTTCTAAGGTGGTGCCGGGTTTTGGGTATCTGGGACATTCAGTGTGGAGAGATTTTCCAGGTTACAGACCTGCTCAAGCTCGCCCTTTAGTTCAAGTATCTTCTGTTCGAGCCGTAAAACCAAATCATTTAGGGCCTGAGTACCCCGACCATCGGAGGTTTCCACATTCTCAACATGTGATGTGTTGTCGCCACTCATATTATCCATCTTATATTTCCATTTGCCTTTTGATGCACTTGGAGGAGGAGGAGGTGGAGGGCCTCTGGATCTGGTGTGACATGTTGATGATGTCAGTATGTGTTAACCAACCTTGGGGAATGGGACTAATCAAAAAGGAATGAAAAAAAAAGTTAACCAAGTTAGTAAGGGTTACAAAAAGAGTATTTTCAATATTTAAACACATAGTGCGGGAATGTAAATTCGCGTCCTAATTTGGGAGCCTTGTTGTGCCCGAGGTAGGCCTAGCGACAAGTTGATTTAGAGAACTTCAATGCCAATAATTGCCTCATTTCATTAATGTAAAATAGATGAATCTAAAACGACACTAAATAAGATAAGTCACTAATGGCACTTTGCCTTATTACATTCGAAAAAGTAAATAAAACTAATCTACTTGGTCCTAGAGGGACCTTCTCCAGGCTTGATTCTCTTGGCTCTATCAATCAGGTTCCCCAGGTCACGCATGCCCAGCAGCAGGTATACCCTCGCTAGATTTCCTCCTTCGCTTCCCTTAGCATTCTGGCAGTCAACGACTCTCTTCCTCGTCTTCTCCTCCAGCTCCATCAGACCCTGCTCTACGTATTCCAACCTTTCATTAGACTTGATAGCCATTACCCTCCATTCATTGATCAGTTCCATGCCAGTCTTGTGTTGCTCCAGATGCTCGGCCTCGGACTAATGAACCCTTTTGTGCAGTTTCTTGTATTTTAATTAGGCTTCAACAACATTGTCTATGACCCTGTTTCCTCTACCGATCCCCGGCTAAACTATTCCTGCTATGTATCTTCCAACAATGATGGGTAAAAGCGCACATGCCCTGTGTGATATTGGTCTGGTTCGATGGTGTCCTTTTCTACAATAATCTTTAGGTGCCACATATACTGAGCTTCACATTTGTACAGGATGTCGTCATCCTGGAAATCTGCCCTGTAATGACTCATTTTAGAAACTCGCGGTATGACTTGCTTCCAGCCTGCCTATCTCATGATGATAGCATAAAGGTATATGCCCCTTAACCCGATCAACACCAAGTGCGGAGCGTCCCTAGATCTGATGATGAACTAACTGGTAGGGAACCATTTTAACATCCATTGAACCTGGTCTTCAGTCAAATTGTCGAAAACCTCCACCCATTCTGTAGCATTCTCTGGTTGAGCAAACCTGTCTGGGATAAAGGTCATTCTCTTAGGGTGATGGAAGTCTATGTGATCATTCCACGGCCTTCGTGGAAACTCTTGGCGGTATCAACCTCTCTGGAGGTGTTCTAACAACCAAACCTGTAGCAGTATATTACAACCCTCGAAGTGTTTGAACCCCTTCTGGCAGCGATCCAAGGCCCGATATATGTATGTTATAATCATAGGGACAATATATGGTTGCCCCTCAATTCCTTACATTAGGGTTTTAGTTACCATGGCCAGTCTAGTGTGAATCCTGTCTCCTTTGCTTGGAAACACTATCATACCTAGGAAGCATGCGACGAACACAGAAACCCTACGGTGAGTCCAACCCATGGAGGTGATGGAAAATTCGTCACGAAAGGTACGATAGGATTTTCTATGACCATATCATTCATAGAGGTAGTCAAAGGGTATGTAGGACTTCTTCAGGCACTCCAAATCATCGTTCCTTTTCAAACCCATCATTTTCAGAAACCCCCTAGTGGTACGATTCTCCGGTACCAATAAACCGGGACTGTCCAAGGTAATCCAGCGAATCCCCCTATCTCCTCCAAGAGAGGGGTCATTTCTATGTTGTCAAAACGGAACACGAACCTTTCTCTATCCAAGAACATAGTGGCAGCTTTGATCAACATATTGTTTGGTTGGATGTCCAATAAAGAGGGTAAGTTTCCGAGGACCCTTTTCACATGGTCTTTGTCTCTTGGCGAAAGGTTCTCCCACCAATCCAGCAACAATGGTGGTATTCTTTGGACCATGACAAACCTGAGGACTTCGTGCCTCATTTTTTTGCAAATACAATTAGGTTAGACCCTTTCCCCCTCCAGATTCGACTACTTATACAATAGTGATTAGCATATTGGTACTTATTTCTCCAAATTAATGCACAGATCGTTGGGATTATGGTAAGAGCCTAAGGGTTATCCCCAACAGAGTCGCCATGTTATTGCGCCCCTTTTTTCTCGCGAAATCGGGTTTCGACATTTGACAACTCCTTTTGAGATGGGAATTAAAAATAAGAGTCTCCACCTAACGATTTTTAAGGTGCGTTAGGGCACCTTTTGCAGATAACTCTATTTGACTAGTCTACATCACCAAAGATCGGGTAAGGGCTTGAAATTACCTTGAGGGGAAGGTGTTAGGCACCCCTCGAGGTCCACAACGGTGGGTCCCGGTCGAACTTAATTAAGAGAATTAGTCTTAAAGGAAAATAAAACAATTTAGACAACTATTATTTCAAAACATGAATTAAAATGGGTCCTAAGTTTTTTAGCCTATAGGATCATTTTTATGAAATACTTGATAATTTTCCCAAGTTGGGGTGATACACATAGTATTAGCGCACGGGTCATCATTTCCTTTAGTACCCAATTACTATCTTTCACTTTTTACTTAAGCGTTCAAGTAGCTTCTAACTCGTGCCTTATGCGTGCACTACTCGTCCCTTACCTATGGTCCTGGAGGTGTTTAGGACCTCTATTTAAGGTAATTTTAGAATGACCTATGTTGCTTAAAATAAGAAAAATCTAGGCGACAAACAAAATTCAGATAGGACTATCATGTAAGGAGTAAATAAGGGCTCATGTTAACCTCCACAAGTAACAACAAATGCACGCAGTTCAATCAACAAACTTCATTAATTTAGGATCCTATAGGCAGGATATCTAGATGGGGATAAACAGAATGTAAGAAACCAGTTTATTAAAACGAGCATCGGGACCTACAGGCTTGCCTACTGATTTGATTAAGTTCTGAATCTGGGGCATATTTCAAGGAGAAAGAGATCACAGTTTTTAGGCCCAGAATTCTTAATAAACTTACAGGTTTGCCTAAATGATAACCAGAACAGAATTTTGTAGGCATGGTATCTAAAACTATTAATTATAGACCATAGTTTATAAATGAGTCACTGGTTTTAATAGACAAGTCTTTATCTCTTTAGATCCTATCGGCATGCTTTCTAATTTACAGAATTAATTTAATTCCTATAGACATGATTTCTAGGTGTTGAAATTGATTTGTTTATTTCCTAAAGACATGGTATCTAAATTAAAGAAAAACTGGTTTTATATCCCCTATAGGCATGATGTCTAAGTTGAAGAAAACTAATTTTTTTATATCTACTAAAGGCAAAATCTATGTGGGCAGAAACTTCAAACAAATTGATAGGCAAGTTTATTAATTTACACAAATAAGATCTTATACGCATGATCACTAATGTACGTTGAGATTGGAAAGATGTGTAGATCCTACGAACATGAATTTCTAATGCAGAATTAACAGAACAACCTATAGGCAGAATCTCTAGTATGCCAAAAGTATAAAAATTCAGAGTCACAAACAGTCAGAAGGAAATCCTATAGGCAGGATCACTAAATGAACAGTAATATGCACATAAGGAATCACCACAATGGACCTATAGGCAGGATTTCTACCCGAGCTTGCACAAAGATATATAGAACCCCTCCTCCCCCCAGCTTTTACTAATAACCCCATATCTGTCTATTACAGAAACTATTACATTATTACAGCCCAATGATGAATAAATTACATATAAAGAATCATTACACTATAGGGAGCCTTAGCAGGCCTAATCTTAACCTGGAAACCAGGCCTTTAAGCAAAGCAAGTCTGAAGTAACAGGTGGTCCATCCATGATACACAAAGTTGGGCTTCTGGTGTGTCAAAGTTCCCAAGGGCCTCAGGGACCCCAGGAAATGCTCACACCAGAACCTTACACAGAACAACAGTTTGTAAAAGATTGGAAGACCAGCCCCAATGTGTCAGAGTTCGGAGGAGTCTCAAGGACCCTAGGTAGTGCTCACACTGGGGGTGGTAGGAACCTAGATGACTAAGAGTAAAAGTTTTGAAAATAGTATATAAGGGGAGAGAACAGCTTTAGAAAAACAGTTTTATTTCTTAGGAGCAAACAGATTCAATTTACAAGACTGCAAACAGAACTTCACCTAGCACAAACAGAGTCCAAATTTAGCATATGGTTCAAACAAATTGGTGTTTATTCAAACTAGATACTCAGACCAGTACTTAAAGTAGTCACATGAGCAAGGATTAACAGATAGAATTGACCATACATGCTTGCAATATCTAAACATGTTCAGAATAGGGAACATACAACTAAATCAAACAAGGTTTCACATTGTTGAAGATGATTTAGTTTATTAATTATCACTAGGTGGGATCATATAGGCATGTCCTAATAGAAGCATGATGAGGTTGGAAATAAAAACACATAGAACAGGAATAGGATAACAGAACCTAAAGCATGCCAGTTGAGAAAGAAGTAAACAAGAGTCATAGATCACACAGAAGCATGCTGGGGTTGAAATGAACTAATCATATAAGCACATGGAACAGAACAAGATAACAAGAACAAAGACATAGCAGTTGAGAAAGGAATAGACATGAATCACGTACCAAACAGAAGCATGTTGAGGTTAGAAATAAACTAATCACATAAACATATAGAGTAGAACAAGATAACATGAGTTAAGGCATACCAGTTAGGAAGAAAGTAAACAGGAATATAATGGCAGTTTGATCCAGAGAGTTTAGCCTTGGCTTCCAGCCGACTAAACATTGCAGCAAATCAGAATGATAGAAAGAACTCAAGCTTATGAGAGAACAAATAGCTTTGAGAATTTTGAATTGTAAGAATTGTTCAATAAAGAAATTATGAAGTGCCTCTGTGTGTGTAGGTAGGTGTTCGTGTAAGTGTAAGTGTGTAAGCCCCTTTGAAATCAGAACAATAAAAAGTTTTTATAGCATACAGTAGAGTGAAACCAAATAAGGTATGAATTTGATTTACACACCAATAAGGTATAGAGATTAGTTAATCAGTCAATAAGGGTTGACAGAATCACGGAAGTATCACTTAAATTAAGGAGAGTCTTTCACGGAATAAATCAGCAGACAAGATTAAGGTTAACTAAGGTAAGTAGTAAGTCCAGAGATCATTATAGGTCAGTTCTAATAATCAAAGCACATAAATCAAGCCAGTAAAGGAATTAAGGAAAGTAGTACCAATTATTAATCACACATGAGGAAATAATCTAATAAGGAAACATCAGTATTAAGGAAAATACAATTTCAAAACCCTAATTAGGCAAGTAAATCAATTAATCATTTTAATTGACAAGGCTAAGGTAAACGGGCGAAACATTATAACAAATAGTAGAATAATTGAATACCCTAAGGCATAAAGACATAGAGATGAAACTCAAGTAAAATTAGTTGAAAAAGCAAAGAAGAGAACCAGAGTTGAAAAATACTTAAACGTTTAAAATATTTTTGCAGAAACCCTATTAGAAATCAAAACCTTAGCTTTAGGGAAAAGTGAAATCGGTTGACAATAATAGTAAAACAGAATAATCTTAAAGGAAAAATACCAAACAAACTCAAATCACTTCAGATCTAAAGAGATTTGAACTGATAGACAGAAGTGAGTCAAATCTGGTTTGAACTAGAGATTTGAAACCGTATAAACATGGAAATAGTATTACCCACAGACATCGAAGTGAATACAGATGAATAGGTCGAGAAAAGAGAGATTTTGAACCAAGCCTAGTTCAAATCTTTTGAGAATTCATCAAGTAGCATGAGAATCACAACACTAGTAGAGAAATGAGGCCGGATAAGGCCTGAAATTGAAGAAAAAACCCATGAATCGAGGGGGTTTCAGTGACGGCGGGATAGGGTTAGGAGGGGGTGAGAGAGGAGAGAGAAGAGGAGGGTGGAAGGGCGGCGAATTTGTGAAAATGGGGTAGGGTTTAGGTCGTTTGGGTAATTAAAAAAGGCAAGTTTGTCCTGGACCGTTGATCTTCTGAGATCAACGGCCAGGATCGAATCTGGGTTGGGCGGGTTATAAGAATTGGGTATTGGGTTGATAATTGGGTTGGGTAGTTGTTGGGCCAGAGTCCAAAAATTTAAAGAAAAGAGGTTATATGTTAAATACCTATTTAATTCAATAATAATAATTTATAAAAATAGTTAATAAATGATAAAAATTCTATTTATGCATGAAAATAATTTAAAATAATTACTTAATATTATAAAAATATAAAAGGTCATTTTCGTGTAAAATAAAGTAATTATACACACATTGGCTATTATTGCAAAGTCATTGCAATTATAACCTAAAGATGTAAATATTATTATTCATAACATAATTAAAGCTTAGTATGATAAAATTATTATAAAATCATTTGTGATGCAACTAATAATTATTTTGATAGTAAAATATTGAGATAAATGAATTAAAAATCTTTTAAAATTATGAAAAAATATTGATTGATGCTCATGCATTGTTTTTGAAAGTATATATGCAATTTGAAAATAATATAGGGAAAAATTGGGTATCAACAGCAAGTATCGACGAACCCCTTGAGATGCTTGTAAGCATTCTTGCTTGGAGCCTCGGTGAAGAATCCCCGTTGCTCAAGTAGTGTAAGCATCATGTTGGTGATTTATAAGTTGCCCGCTCTAATACGGGGCGGGACTATAGCACTGTCGTAACCCTCATTCGGCAACACCCGGTGCGCTGCTACTCTTGGTGGAGGTGGGAGAGGGACGAAAATATTGTCATGAGGCGGTCGGCCTCGCCTATTTTGCTTGAGGTTCGGGATGAACCTCATCTCCTTGATCATCGTCCACTTCCTCCCCTAATGGAAAATCCCCGATGGGCTCATTGGTGAGAGCCATTCTCATACCTATAAGCAATTCAAAAACAAAATTAGTGACTCGGAAGTAAAAGAAGACAAATCACACAAAAACCTAGATATATAGCTAAATCCGTTTAATTCCCCGGCAACGACGCCAAAAATTGATCTCGCCCAAACTCATACCACAAATATAGGTAATGAGGCAGTCAAAGAAATAATAAAAATCCAATGCAAGTCGGGTTCGAATCCTCAGGGAATTAGAAATTGGATTAGGTATACACCTAGTGCGAATGTATGATATGCCCTAAATACATTTTCACATTCTTGATTGTTGTTTCTACTTCTACTTTAAGCTATTGATTGCAATCGTAAAACTAGGAGATAAAGTTTTGGTTATTCTTGCTTTTCAAATGATAAAAGATCTAGGGTTGTGACTTTCGCCTAGTTGGTTACCTAACATATTTAGAGTTTTAGGGCATGTTTGGTTAATCGGGATACAATATAGCAATCGCACTTAATTACTCACTCTATACCTCTCGGTAGTTTGAGTGATTTTTCCTGATTTATCTTTCTCAAGTCCAAATGGGTATTTCACAAATCAAGTGATAAATGCTCTAATCGGGTCTTACTATCTCTAGGTTCGACCCTTTAAGTGAGGCTATCAATTTCTTGAGTTCACCCTAATTCCTAGTTAGCCAAGTTTTCCTAGACTGTCTCTCTTTCTCAAGTAGAGACTAAGTCAAATAGGCATGAATCAATGTTTGCAACTATTAATTCTAGAATTCAAGCAAGAACATGGCTAAACATCATATACCTAATCATAAATAAGCCCTAAATCAATAACCCATTAAGTACCCACACTAGGATTGGGTCACAACCCTAGCTAAGGGTTTAGCTACTCATAGAAAATGAAGAAATAAAAGAAGAAATTAAGATAGAATGCATAATAATTGATTATGGAAAGAAAATCTAATGTTTAGAAGCTAATATAGTACAATATTACTCAATACAGTAAAGAAAAACGGCTCAGGTGCTCTAACAGATCCAACTTAACCTAAAAATGACAAAAAATTCTATTTATACTAAGCTGAAAAAATACCCATGAGGAGGTTGTGCGACCGCATAATTGTGTGTGCGGTCTGCATGTTGAGATTGACTGGCCAATTGGACTTTCTGCGGTCGCATAAAAGTGGGAAACTTTATCTATTTGTGCGGACCGTACATTTCTGAGTGCAGCTGTATACTTGAGATTGGACTAGGGCTGGACCTTCTTCTGCGGACCGTACATTTGTGAGCGTGGCCGCACTTTGGCTCCTGCAGCCGCACAATAATCGTGCGGACCGCATATCTTCATATGACCTAAACTCAACAATAATCGTGCGGACCGCATATCTTCATATGACCTAAACTCAAACTCTCTGAATCTCTTCTTCTGCGGTCGCACAATAATTGTTCGATCCGCATTCACTGAAGAAATGAAACAGTGGAACTTCATTGTTTGCGGACGCGCACACTATTGTGCGGTCCGCACTGTAGGAAGTTTTGCATTATTTTGGTCCTTGTCCAATTTTGACTCCTTTTTGAGTTGATTTTCACTTCTTTGGCTCGTTTCTCAATATTCCTGCAACAAAGCACATTTCATTAGTTCTCCGGAATACCTTTAAGCATGTTTGAGCTAAAACGCAAGTAAAAGAGAGCAAATAAGCGGTCAAAGTCCCTACTTTTAACATCCTTCAATTTTGCTTGTGAAGAAACGAAGGAGAATGACTATTCTCCAGAATGAAGGATGGATTTGGCCTAGGGTGACGTCGTATCTTTTACGGAAAGTGACAGTGATGGGGTAAAAGGAACTAAACGTGAAGGGGTAAGCGTAAACACTTAGATACCCCTCCACGAGAGTGGTTATTGATTCCTCAAGAGAAGGAACTACCACATCCTTGTTCACCCAATTACACTCCTATTTGATCTTTTTGAGGATGTCTGACCGGTTCGCATGGGTCCTGCACCAAGGGGGTCTTCTCGATTTTGAAGTCAGTAACAGTTGGGCACCCGATCGGAACAAATTCCTCAGGGTGGGGCTCCGCCGCAGCTTCATCGCCGGTTGGGCCGTGATGAAGAAGCAGCCTCCTTTTGCGGCGCGCTTTTAGAAGTTTTAGCCATTAATGAACAAGATAAAAAAGAGTTAGGATGATATGCGGTTGATTAGAGTTCAAGAAATTTGGTTATGAAAATTATGAAATAAAGGGATTTTTTGAAGGAAAATCAAGAGCAAGAAAAGCGTTGAGTGTAAAAGTTTGAATGAGAAAGGGTTAGGGCTCTTATAGGTTGGAGGCGACGGTTCAGTACTAGTAGTGGTCGACCAGCAACTGAGATGCATTTAATGCCTTGGTAACTGGACCGACGGGACGTTTAGTCACTTACGTCATGACCGGGCTCGTCACGTCATTACACATCGAGACGGAGTTCGAAAATTCATATCGTTTCTCATCACCTTCTTTCTGAGAAACGAGAGGACTTTCTGTATACTGTCAGAACGGGCATGAACTTTTTATGACTAATTGAGGTCGGAACATGATAGGTCAAGGTTAGCCTCATGTTATATCGAGCCATAGTGAGGATTTAGATTACTGAGCCCGTGACCCAGAAACTGATCGAGGTCGAGATCAGCCAAGATCGAGACCAAGCAAAATAGAGATCAAGCAAGACTGGTGGAAGTTTATCTAGTCAAGTAACGGTAAGCTAAACTATCCATAATCGAGCGAGGATCACGGCGAAAATCTCGGCACGTATCAAGATGAGGCCGATTAATTAGCCAATCATGAGATTTCTTACTGTATTTAGAATTGTAACAAAAGTAGGACTCCCCTACTATATAAAGGGAGCCTGATCATTTGTAAAATCATCATATTCACGCAAAATAAAGCAATATACTATATTTCTCTTTAGCATTCAATACTCTGTTACTTTGTTCATAGCTCAATAGAATATTCATTTGGTTCGAGGGTAATCTAGCTCGAGGACCAAAGTTATACATCTCATTTGGTTGCTTTAATTTCTCTTTACAGTCAATTTCAATATGAATTTACATATTTTCTCAGTTTGTGCCAAGCAAAATCTCGTGCCCTTAAAACCACGTATAGATTCAACATTTTTTGGGTAAACTGTATATCATTTCTACACTCGACATACAAAATATATTCAATTTATTTATGTCTTCTTTTTCGAGTTTCAAACTGAAATTTCAACCAAAACCACCTCGAATCTTCCCCAAATTGTCTCAAAATTGAGATATAAACTCCAACGGATATTCCCAATCATTCGCAACAACATCCAGTCCAAACAAAAAATAATTTTGTAAAATCTGATTTTCGACTTCAAATTTCGAAACTTTTTAATGGTTGTCAATAGAGTTTTTAACGGATTAACATAGTTTTCAATTCAATCTAATCGCTTCTAATTAATACTTTTTTGTTTATTGATTCAAAAATACTAAAAGAACGATCACTAAAATGATTTTTCTCATCAGATTTTAATTTCTTTCTTATTTACTTCCTCGTTTTCAAAGGATGCATGAACTTTACTAAGTACTAATCTTCTCTCTCTTTTTCACTTAACATTAGTATCATTTCTTCAGTTAGTGCACATGAAGATATTATTAATATAAGAATACTGATAGAGAATGAGAGAGAGAGAGAGAGACGGAGAGAGAAATCAAAGAGAAAGAGCGAAGAAGGAATTCCCTACTCAATTTCTAATATAAAGGGATATTCAGTAATACTAATTTATAATAATTGTATAGTATATTAACTTGTAATTAAGCTAAAATCTAAACAGTGAAGGTAAATAAGTTTCTAGTGTAGTACATGTGGTAAAAATTTCATTAATAAATGTGCGGCAGCTTTTAATTTTTCACCATTATTCTAGCATACACTCACTTGTATTCACGTTGTTTCAAATTGCTGTAACCTTTTAAGAAACTATGATCAATGGGTTTTCAATGGTTAGTGATATATCTCAAATTCTTCTGAAATTTTGGATTCTTAAATAGGGAAAAGAAACTGTCAACGGAATATGATACCTGATCAAATAGCTAAAATTGAAATAATTAGGCAACAGGTCCATCAAGCCAATTATTAATAAAGTTCTTAATTAAAACTCAGCCAAAATGGACCGAAGTAAAAGCAACACAGTATATAACACACTATAAAAAAAAGTCTTTTGGAGTAAAAAGAAAAAAGATATCGTAATTAACGGCTTTATTCATATTCAATTAGTAATATTATTGTTTATCTTCAGCCTCGAGCATCCAAAGTCAATTATAACCAACAAAAGCAAATAAATAAATCCACATAAAAGGAGAAATTGAAAAAGAAATTCTTGTTTAGCTTTGGATTCTATTGTCTAAGCATTTGACTTTAAAGCAGAATGGACAAAACCATAAGACAACTACCAAAGTACACATTAAAAAGTACTTGAACACGAGGCATAAAGGAGTTGCTTTCCTTGGAATTGAGAAATGTTAGGTTTGGCTTTAGTTCTTTTCTTCTTATATTGTTTTTTCCATATTTTTCCATAATATTTTCCTGTTTCTTTTTCTTTAGTCAAAGCCAATAAAATTAAAGACTTTGCCTATGAGGTCGCAATTATCTTTTCTGTGCTCACTATGGTTTTGATTGTCCTTACTCCATACCATCCCTCTATCTCAATTGGGCCAAAAGGAGGAACAGATAATACATAAAGAGTTTAATAAATCTGGCTCAATTTGCAACTTTTACACCTAAAGGGGAGCAATTTGCAATTTTGAAGGGAGTCTTGGTAAAATTGTTGCTATGTGACTAGAAGGTCAGGGTTCGAGCCGTAAAAATAGTATCTTACAAAAATGCAGAGTAAGATTGCGTACTATACACCCTTATGGTCCAACCTTTTTCTCGAACTCCGTGTATAGCAGGAGCTTAGTACACCTGCCGCCCTTTACACCTAAATTATGTTGTGCTTGGATTACTTGAACTTCTCTTTACAATTTCTATTACGCTTAAACTATCTTTCTTTCACAATAATTTTATGATACATCTTCTAAATATTATTTTTTCAGTTTCAATTTATGTGACAAAGTCTTGAATTAGTATAGAGTTTAAGAAAAAGATAGAAAATTTTTGTGACTATAAAACTTTTGAAACTTAGGATATTAAATATTTTAGATATTGTTTAAAATATGTAAAAAAAAAGTATATATCAGAGATATTAACAAATTTATACTTGGATNAAAAACCCCCCCCCCCCCCCCCCAAAACAACAATTCCCCAGCCACCGGCAAGTCAGCGCTTCATCTTTAGCGGTGTTGTTTTTCCATGAAAAGTCAGAAAGACAGCGGCGCCTTGTTAACGGTACGAGATAATAGTAATATTAATTGGACTAACTTATCCTTTTCCTCGTTTGGTTTGGGTTCTCTTCAATGGTGGGCCCTATTACCATTAGCTACCACTCTTTGCTTTTCTGCTTTTTTCTTCTTTATCCCACTCGTGACATATTATTAAACAATTTTACTCTTCCTTTTTCTCCCCTCTTTTACTATGTGTCCATGTGCTTTTCTTTTATTTTTTATGTTAATTCTCTCTTGTAAAACCTACTTTCTCAACTGCATCGGACTCTTAAATAAAGGTCAAATTTCACTATTCCATTATAAAGAAAACAGACAAAAGCTGCACAGTTCTACGCTGGTCTTAATCGGACTAGGACAAATATACAAGTACTGTACACAATTTAATTCATCAGAGTTTTTTTTTTTTTTTTTTTTTTATCATGAAATGTTATAAGTCTAATTAAACTTCAAATGGATGAAGATGTTGACAGAGGAGTTCTACAGAAACAGCAGTCCCAAAATCCTTATCTTTGAATAATATTTATGACGGAAATAAACTTTAAGCTAGTTTTATTTAACACAAAATCAGAAATTAGTCGTTACCAGATTCTTGAACATCCAAGACTATCTCACTTCTCAATTTGTTTTGTCTACAAAATACTCCTAAAAAGAAAATTCAATATATAAAATTTGAGGAAGATTGGAGGTGATTTGGACTGGTTTTGTATCAAATTCATAATTCAATCGAGTTCAAAAAATTCTTTTGCGCCACATATATCAAACATGTATCGTGCATGTATCTCACATACATGTATACATGGATATACATGTGATACACAAATGTTACAAATATGATACATATATAATATACAAATGATACACAGTGTGATACGCATATTATTTTTTTTCATGTTCAGTTTTTACTTCGAATTTTCAATTCAAACCACCTCAAAACTTCATCAAATCATCACAAAACTGATATTCAAGCTCCTTAAGATGTACCAAATCTATTCTAATAACACCCACTCACAAAAAAAAAGGAAAATTTTGACATTTTTTTGCTACAAATAGCTAATTGGCTAATATTACTAATATTTGATTAATATTACTAATATTTTATAAATTGACTAATTTTTGTAATGAACTACTTATAAATGAGCATAACTGATAGTTTCCCTTATTATTATGCAAGAAGTTATAGTTAATAGTAAGGGTATAACTTTATTTCTTAATCAAGCCCACCAAGCAAGCGTCATGTTCGACTATGACTCCAACACGAGTCACCTCAGTCCTCTCGTGACCTTGTCACAGGCAGGATATTAAGTTACCCAATAAAACGCGTCGCAAATTTTAATTAATCGATGGATAATAGCCACCTAATGTGTAAGAAACAGGGAAACCAACCCTTGGATGGGATGCTCTTTGTCAATATGCAACACAAACAATTCCCAGGCAGGCTGCTCCTTTTGTCAATCTTCAACACTAAAAAGTCCCACTCTCTTTTCCTTTACTCAATTGTCAACGCAAATAAAATACAAAAAAGAGATCCTTTACGAAGCTTCCCTACACCCTCAACCTCTCCCCTTTTCTTTTCTTTTTCTCTTTTTCTTTTACAACCCTTTATATCTTTTCCCATTTCAAGTCCAACCCCCATGTCAAATGCCAACAATATAAAACTACTACTACTTGAGCTTCTCTCTATATATATACCAACTAAGTTATTCATTCTTCCCAATTCCATTTCTCTTCATTCTTTTCTTATGGCCTTTAGAAGAAATCTGAAGAGGAAATCATCTGAAGAAGATGGAGATGGTTTTGTTTTTCCACTTGATGAGCTTAATCAAGATCTTCTTGAGAAGGTTCTTTCCTGGCTACCAACTTCTGCTTTTCTCCGCTTAACTTCAGTTAGCAAAAGGTGGAAATCAGCTGCTACTTCCCCTGCTTTCCATATAGCTTGCTCTCAAATCACACCCAGAGACCCTTGGTTTTACATGGTTGATTCTTCTTCACTATCATCTCCTTTTGTGTATGATTCCTCTGAAATGAATTGGAAGAAATTACTCAGTCACCCATCTAATTTTCTTGATGAAAATCAGAAAAATGATTCTAATTTCCTCCCTGTTGCTGCATCTGGTGGACTTCTCTGTTTCCTTAATAGTGAAAAGAATGAATTCCTCATTTTCAACCCTGTTAATTCCTCTTGTCGCAAGATCCCTTTTGTGGATTATTGCAATACCCTTTGTGCTATAGGAATGATTTCCAGTCAAGAATCATATAAACTTTACTTGGTTTTTGGAGAAAGTCCAAATCTTTCTTTCAGAGTATATAATTCCATGTCGAATTTCTGGGAAGAATCTGCACTTCTGAGTAGAAAATCTTTTAGCTGCGCTGCAGCTGAATCCTACAGTACTGATGAAGAAGAAGACGACGATGGTCGAATGCTGTATTTCTTGGGTAAATGCGGCAATGTAGTAGCAACTGAAATACAAAAAAACCCATGTAAACAATACTCCTCAATAATCACCAAGAATGGTTGTACTGGCCAAGAGATTCTTTATTTCTTGAACTCCAATGGCAAAGTTGTGGTTTGCAATTTTGCTGAAAGGGATTATTTTGAGTACCCAAGATTACTTCCTCTTAGTCATGAGTACTCGATTGACTTAGTTGAATGTGGAGGAGAGTTGCTTGTGGTTGTGCTCTCGGAATTCTTGGAAACTGCAAGTCTGAGAATATGGAAATTTGACGAGAAGAGTTGGGTTTGGAATCAGGTTTTGGCAATGCCAGCTGCCATTTCGCATGAATTTTATGGGAAGAAAGTGGATATCAACTGCACTGGAGGAGATGGTGAAAAGATGTTTCTGTGTATTTCTAATGCTGCTGATGAGAGTTGTAGGTATTTCTTGTGCAATTTGGTTGGAAATGAGTGGACTGAATTGCCTGCTTGTAGTGTTGATGGCTATAACAGGAAATTCAGTTGTGCTTTCTCTTTTCAGCCTAGGATTGAAGCTTCTGTTTGATAGAATAGAAATGATACGATTTGACAGAGAAAAGGGTTAGAATTGGGATTCTTCATTCTTTTTTTCCTAGTTTGTTGTACTTTTCACTTTATTCTTTTATAGGATATTTTTCTTTGTCACTTTGGAATAATTTATTGCAATTGCACGGTGATAATTTTAATGCTTTTTAAATGAATTGATGTAATTGCTAAAAATTCTTATTCGACAGAGTTCTTTGTCTTCCATTATGATATGTAGGCATAGGGCCTAATCCAATTTACTGCAGTAGGTTGTAAATAAGTTTAATTAATAAATGAGTCATTGTTCAATCTAACTTAAACTTTAATTGGGCTTAGATGAGTTGGATCAAGATATGCTAAACAATAAGCTATAGCTTAACCCGTCCAGCTTGACCCATTAGTGAAATTATTAATATTTTTGATGTTCAGGTAATCACGTTTCACAATAATGTGCTCAGTGATAACTTGATATTCTATATCTCATTTTTAAATCAATATGATAACTATTGGACACGTTTTGTATAAAACTATCCCATGTATTATAGTATTAGTCCCCGTAATTATTTTGATAGTTATATAAATTCATTTTTCTATGAATTTAGTAATTCAAATTAATTAAACATCAGTATTGGGACGTTCAAATTTGATACCGATTTGTAATTATGTTCATTATACTAGTTTTGCAGAATTAATATAATATCGTTGCAACAAAATTGACTTTTAATTGTTAGCTTAATATTTTATTTTTTCACTATTTATACATAAAGTTAAAGAATGATATATCTGTGCTGTCAAGCACTTGCGTGCATGAGAAAACATAAATTTCTCTCTCTAATGTCAATACTAGATAGAAGAAACTGTGACGACCCGATAGGTTATTTTGAGATTTAGCCTCTATTGTCGTATTCTGAGACCTCGGTTAGCTTCGTTTTAGTGATTTTCAATTTGCGAGTGCATTCCATATCTTTTTTTAGAAATTTTTTATGTGAAAAAATAATTTGAGTTAATTACGGTCAATATTTTTGTGTAAACGGACTCGTATCAGTATTTTGATGGTCTTGGGTGGGTCCGTTTTGTGATTTGAAACTTGGGCATATGCCCATAATTGAATTCAGGAATCCCTAACTTGATTTAACGTGATTTGTTGAAAACTAGTAATTTGAAGGTTAAAAGAATTCTGAATTTTGACTGTATGTTGACTTTATTGCTACTGGGTTCGGATTTCGATTTCGGAACTTAGTATAGGTTCATTTCACTATTTATGATTAGTTTGCAAAATTTGGTACAAAACAGAGTTGATTTGACATGATTCGGACGCTAAGTTATAAATTTGAAAGTTTGTAAATGTCATTGAAAATTTTATATATTTTGATGCCCGATTCGTGGTTCTGATATTATTTTGGCGTTTCGACCGCGCAAGCAAGTTCATATAATGTTATTATACTTGTATTCATCTTTACTTTGGATCCCGAGTGGCTCGGGTGAGTTTCGAACGTGTTTCAGATGGGTTTGGTTGAGGGTGGAATAGTTGGCGCACTTCTGTTGCTGGTGTTCTGCTGTAGATCTCGCATTTGCGAGGTCTGGCTCGCCAATTGTGAGCCTCGCTTTTGCGAACAAGTGTTCGCATTTGCGAGCATGGTCTAGACTGGGTAGCCTCTCATTTGCGAGGAGTATATTCACATTTGCAATCTCAGAGTCGTGTTTGCATGTCAGTATGTCCATGATTTGTCTTCGCATTTGCGAAGGAATGGTCCGCATTAGCTAAGGTTGGGAGTTCACATTTGCATGTAAAATGTCGTATTTGTGACTTCTGTGGATCTGAGCCAGTGTTCGCATTTGCAACCCTTGTCTCATATTTGTGATGTTTGCAATTGCGAACATGACTTCGCAATTGCGACATCTGCAGCTGGGTTAAAGAGGGAAAAAATGGGACTTAGCTCATTTCTTACCATTTTCAACCCTAATACTCTAATGGGATTTTCTAAGAAGCTTTCCTTCCCAAATTTACTGGTAAATGACTTTAATCCATTTCCTTTCAAATTACCTATTACATTTCATGAGATTTCAACATCAAATTTAGGATTTCCATGAAAGAGATTAGGGATTTTGGTAGAATTGAGAATTTTTGTAAAATTGAGATTTAGACCTCGAATTGAGGTCAGATTCCGAAATAAATTACATAACCGGGCTCAAAGGTGAATGGGTAATCGAATTTTGGTCTGAATCTCGGGTTTTGACCAAGTGGGCCCGAGTTGACTTTTGTTGACTTTTTCCAAAATCATTAAAGATCTAATCTTTTTCACTCGTGGTGTGGTCTCTAAAGCTTATTTTGAATTGTTTGAACTATATTTTGTTAGATTCGATTAATTTGGAGGAAAATTTTAGAGAAAAAGTCTCGGTTGAGCTTTGATTTGGTTGCGGAGTGAGGTTAGTGTTGGATCTAACCTTGACTTGAGGGAATTAAGAATTTTTGAATTATATGCTATGTGGATTATATGAGAAAAATAGAGTATATGCGAGGTGATGAGTGTATATACGCTGTTAAGATATTTGTTTCCATGTTTCTTGTTAGTTCATGATTTATATTATTCCATGCCTTAATTATTATGCGCTTTATTTGACTTCTAAGCCAGGATTTATATTTGTCATTTAATTATTCTTGTATTAAATTTTTCTTCCCTTCCATGACTCCTTGCTTATTTGCTACGTGCTTTTTATTTTTTCACTTGGCCACTTTGATTGTCACATGCTTTACTTGTCCTATTATTTTTGTAATATTTTCTGCATTCTATAATGTAATTTCATTGCGTGAGTTGCTGAGTTTGCTAGGATGAACTTGTAAAGTAGAAACTTTGAATTCTTAAAGATTATTTGATAATTATATGGTCTCTTATTGCCTTGTACTTTTGCCCTTTTGATGTAGAAATTATTGTAAATTAAGTTATTGAATTGTTTATGCTTATTTGAATTACTCATATATATTCTATGAATTTTATTTCGCACCAGAAAAGTATTTGTGGATCGAATTGCACGCCGCAACGGGAATTAAATGATAAATGATGTTATGGTAGAATAAGGGAGGATTATAATATTGATAAATGATGATATGGTGGGAGCGGGTTGTGCACCGCATCAGATTGTATATGTGATACTTGATATTGATAAATGATGCTATGGTGGAATACATGATGATTTTGATATTGATAAATAATGATATTGTGGGATCGGGTTGCGCGCCGCAACGGATTGTATATGTGGTACTTGATATTGATAAAGAATATTATGGTGGGATCGGGCTGCACACCGCAATGGATTGTGTGTGTTGTACTTGTTGTCATTGTTATGTTAGTTTCAGCATTGTTATATGAGACTACGAGGTTTGTTATTCTGGGCTTTCTGACGGTGAGGTTTGAGTTCATTTTCATAAATTAACTGCTTTACTTTCCCTGTTATTATTATTTATATTACTGCGTACAAGTTATTGTAAGTGGCCCACTTTATCCTTGTCACTACTTCGTCGAGGTTAGGCTCGACACTTACAGAGTACATAAGGTCGGTTGTACTCATACTATACTCTGAACTTCCTGTGCAGATTCTGAAATTGGTCCCGACAACATTCAGTAAGGTCGCCTAGATCTAGCTACTGGTGGAGACTTGATGTATAGCTGCACGATGTTCGCAACCATGAAGTCCCCTTCTATACCATCTTAGCTGTTTATCATGATTCAGAAAGTTGTGTTTTTA
This sequence comes from Nicotiana paniculata, assembly GCA_005239505.1. Classification (NCBI taxonomy): domain Eukaryota; kingdom Viridiplantae; phylum Streptophyta; class Magnoliopsida; order Solanales; family Solanaceae; genus Nicotiana; species Nicotiana paniculata. The sequence continues at coordinate 11,782 of ML348277.1, read as the reverse complement.
TTCAGAATATTATTTGTAGTACTCTAGATGCTCATGTATTCATGACAACAGTTCTGGGATTGTATTACGTAGTTTATTAGTTTATCACCTTATTTTAGATTATCTAGTTTTATTGTGGTAAATTTATTTGAATTGTTAAAAATGGTTAATAATTATATCTAACGTTAGTTTGGCTAGCAAGTGAAATGTTAGGTGCCATCACAGTCCCAAGGATGAGAATATCGGGTCGTGACAAGTTGGTATTAGAGCATTAGGTTGCTTATATCTCACGATTCATTAGCAAGCTTAGTAGAGTCTGGTGAATCTGTACAGAGACGCCTGTACTTATATTATAGAGGCTATGAAGTTTAGGAAAAAGTTACACTTCCTTCTTTCTATATCATGTGATTTTATTCTATCATTGGTGATTGAATCATTCCATTCTTGTTGTCTCGCAGATGGTGAGAATAAGCACAACATCTATAGCTGGGCAGGGGAGGGAGCCTCTGTTATAGCTACTATAGGGGCAGAGGTCGAGGCTGAGGTCGAGCCAGAGGCTGAGGCTGAGGTAGAGCTCGGCCTAGAGCTCAAGCAGTAGCACCCATAGTGGAGCCTCAGATTTATTATGAGGGGGAGATTCCAGCTCAAACCATACTCGTCGGACCAGCTCAGGTCCCGGAAGGATTCATAGCCACTTTAGTGCTTCAGGACACTCTAGTCTGCTTGGTGGGCCTTATGAAGAGTGTGGCCCAGACTGGTGCATTTCCGATGGTACCAACCATCTCTTAGGATGAGGGAGGATCATAGGCTCTTGCTACTCACAATCTGGAGCAGATGGCTCCTATATATCAGACTCTAGCAGCCCAGCCAATTGGGGTAGTTCAGCCAGTTGTTGGCACATGTAGGGGATATGCCTCTATGTCTTCTGAGGCCTTGATGAGGTTTGATAATTTTACCAAGATCTTTCCTGTTCATTTCAGTTGTGCACCTTCTGAGGACCCACGTGATTACTTGGACCGTTTTCACGAGGTGTTGCAGAACATAGGTATTGGTGAGACTAGTGGGGTCGACTTTGTAGTATTCCAGATGACTGGTTCTGCCAAGAGATGGTGGAGAGATTATATGTTAACTAGACCAGCTGGTTCACCTTCCCCGAGATCAGTTTTCATAACTATTTCTAGAGAAGTTCATTTCTTTCACTCTAAGAGAGGAGTATCACAAGCAGTTTGAGCGCTTTCAGCAGGGTGGCATGACCGTCACTTTGTATGAGACCAATTTGTGTACCTAACTCGCCATGCCATTGTTTTTCTCCCTACTGAGAAGGATAGAGTGATGATATCCATTGATGGACTCACTTTCAATATTAGGCTACAGATGGTCAAGGAGACCAGAGATGATATTTCTTTACAAAGGGCCGTAGAGATTGCTAGACGGATCAAGATTGGTCGTGGTCAGGAGAGGGGGCCGGTATTATATAAGAGACCTCGTTATTTTGGAGGTTCCAGTGGCGCCTCATTTGAAGGTAAGGGTACTTTGGTAGAGTCCATCCTCCCAGTCAGTAAAGGCATCCAATGGTGCTTCGGGTAGTCGTGGTCCTTATATGTCTCATCCTGGGCAGCTAGCCTACAGTGCACCATTAGCTCCTATTAGTGCTCCTCCGATCCAGAGCTACCATTGTGGTTATCTAGCCTGTTCGGGTTAGTTTCAGCTTCAACAGCCACAATAGGCAAAAGGGTATTTTTAGTTTGGGGGTACAGGTCACATCAAGAGGTACTTCCCTAAATTGTTGAGCAGCATGCCACAACAGAGTTCTCGTGCCATGGTTCCACCACCGTTTGCTTCACCGCCCACTCAGCCAGCTAAAGGAGGGGTCAGGTTGCCAAAGGTGGAGGTTAAGCCATTAGAGGTTGAGGCCAGCCAGCTAGAGGCTGTCCGAGAGGTGGAGGTCAGGGTGGTAAGCCCAGCCCCATTTTTATGCATTCCTAGCTAGACAAGAGGCCGAGTCAACAGACGTTGTTATCACAGGTATTGTTTCTAGTTTTCCATATAGATGCTTTAGTTCTATTTGATCCGGCTTTACTTATTCCTACATGTCATCCTATTTTGCTTCATATCTGGTTTTGCCTTGTGATTCTTTGAGTGCCCCTATGTATGTGTCCACGCTTGTTGGAGATTCTATTATTGTCGACCGTATTTATCGCTCGTGTGTTTGTTTCTATCGGTAGTCTTGAGATTAGTCTAGATCTCCTACTACTTGATATGGTGGACTTTGATGTTATTTGGGCATGTATTGGGTGTCACCTTATTATGCTATATTGAATTGTCACGCCAAAACGGTGACCTTAGCTATGTCGAGGTTGCCTCAGTTAGAGTGGAAGGGACTTCTGGGAACTCTACCAGTAAGGTAATTTCTTATATGAAGGCTCAACGCATGATCAAGAAGGAATGTCTAGCATATTTAGCCTATATTCATGATTCTAGTGCAAATATTCCTTCTATGGATTTGGAACCAGTTGTGCGTGAGTTTCCTAAGGTGTTTCCTACATATCAACTCTATATTGATTTGGCTCTGCGTACTCAACCGATTTCTATTCCACCAAACCATATGGCCCTGCCTGAGTTGAAGAAACTAAAGGAGCATCTGCAAGATTTGCTTGATAAGGGATTCATTAGACCTAGTGTATCACCTTGGGGTGCACCTGTGTTGTTCGTGAAGAAGAAGGATGGTTCGATGAGGATGCGTATAGACTATCGGTAGTTGAATATAGTCACTATCAATAACAAGTATCCGTTGCCAAGGATTGATGATTTATTTGATCAGCCTCAGGGTGCCAAAGTGTTTTCGAAGATTTATTTGTGATCTGGCTACCGTCAGTTGAAGATTAGGTCATCGGATATCCCTAAGATAAATTTCTGGACTCGATATATGCATTATGAATTTCTAGTGATGTCATTTGGCTTGACAAATGCTCTAGCAGCATTTATGGACTTGATGAACCACGTATGTAAGCCCTATTTGGATTTCTTTGTGATCATATTCAATGATGATATCTTGATCTACTCCTGCAGTCAAGAGGAGCATGAGCATCATCTTCGAGTTGTACTTTAGACTTTGAGAGATAGTAAGTTATATGCCAAGTTTTCAAAGCGTGAGTTTTGATTGGATTCAGTTGCCTTTTTGGGGCCTGTTATATCGGTCGAGGATATTAAAGTGGATCCTAAGAAGATTGAGGCGGTTCAAAACTGGCCTAGACCTGCTTCAGCTACAGAGATTCAGAGTTTCCTAGGTTTGGCGGGTTATTATTTTTGGTTCGTGGAGGGGTTTTTATCCATAACAACCCATCGACTAGATTGACCTAGAAGGGTGCTCCATTCAGGTGGTAAGATGAGTATGAGTTGAGTTTTCAGAAGCTCAAGGTTGCTTTGACTACAACTCCGGTATTGGTATTACCCACAGGTTCGGGACCCTACACGGTGTATTGTGATGCATCACCATTGGGCTCGGTGTAGTACTAATGCAGGATAGCAGGGTGATTGCATACGTGTCGCGGCAATTGATGGTTCACGAGAAGAATTACCCTGTTCATGAATTGTAGTTGGCAGCCATTGTTCATGCACTGAAGATTTGGAGGCGTTACCTCTATGGCGTGGCGTAGCGTGGCGTGTCAAGTATTCATGGATCATCAGAGTCAACAGTATTTGTTCAAGCAAAAGGATCTCAACTTGAGGCAGCAGAGGTGGTTGGAGCTGTTGAAAGACTATGATATCACCATTTTGTATCATCCTAGGAAGGCCAATGTGGTGGCCGATGCCTTGAGTAGAAAGGTTGTGAGTTTGGGTACCCTTGCGTATATTCTAGTTGGAAAGAGGCCACTAGCATTAGATGTTCAGGCCTGGACCAATCAGTTTGTGAGGTTAGATGTTTCGAAGCCCCGTCGCATTCTAGCTTGTACGGTCTCTCGATCTTCTTTGTATGAGCATATCAAAGAGTGTCAGTATGATGACCACCACTTTCTTGTCCTTAAGGACACGATGCGACACGGTGGTGCCAAGCAAGTTACTATTAGAGATGAAAGGGTGTTGCAGATGCAGGGTCAGATTTATGTGCCTAATATGGATGGGCTTCGTGTGTTGATTCTTGAGGAGGCCTATATTTTGCGGTATTCCATTCATACGGGTGCCGCCAAGATGTATCAGGATTTGAGGCAGCACTGTTAGTGGAGAAGAATGAAGAAGGATATAATTGCATATGTATCTCGGTGTTTGAATTGCCGGAAGGTAAAGTACGAGCATCAGAGGCCTGGCGGTTTGATTCAAAGACTTAAGATTCCTGAGTGGAAGTGGGAGCGTATTACCATATATTTTGTTGTGGGCCCCCACAGACTTCGAAAAAGTTCGACGCGATATGGGTCATTGTGGACATGTGTTGATACCCAATTTTTCCTAAAAAATATTTTAAATTGCATATATACTTTCAAAGTCATGCATTGGCATTAATTGGTATTTTTTCACAATTTCTCTATGTTTTTTTATTAATTTGCCCAGCATTTGATTTCTAATAAATGATTACAAAATTGCATCACAGACCATTTCAAAGACATTTCTTGATTTAATTTATTATTTATGGTCCTATTAAGTCAAAATTATTCCATAAATAGCCAAATTGGCACCTTTTGGCTATAATTGCGATAACTTTGCAATTATAGCCCATGCATATAATTTTGTACTATTTTTACCAGAAATTAGTCTTTTGTACTTTAAATACTAAATAATCATTTTTAAAATAGTTCTATGCATGGAATTTATTTTTTATAATTAATAACTATTTTATAAATTATTTTAATTAATTTATCTTGGGTATTTAACAAATGGACATATTCTAATTCAATTATAACCTATATAACCAGCCCAAATGCCTAATTAAATTAGCCTAATACACCCAGACCCAAATCCTACCCAAACCCAACCTAGTCTTGATGAATCTTGGTCGTTGATCATTGTTTATCAACGACCCGAATTAATTCTTTCCTAATTTAATCTAAACGACCCCCCCCCAACCCCTCACTCCCCTCTCACACTCCGTCGTCACCTTTAACTCTTCTCTCCAAATCATCTCTGCCCTACCCCTTAATTTCCCCTCGTCGTTGCTTGCCTACCCTCGACTGTGGTAGATTATCACCATCCTCCAGCCTTAACGACTCTTCTACGTCGGATTTTGCTATCTTTGAGGTCCTCAAGGGACCAGGGTCAGAACTCACATCTTTGGCCTATTCTCACCTGTCTCAGGCCACCATGGCTCGATTCCAGTATGATCTTCCTATTTTTGGCTAAACCTATGGTTTCTAGGCCGGTGTTTTCATCTCTAGGCTATTTCCTTGAAACCCTAATCTCGTCTCTTAAACTTTTTAGATATGTATAGATCTGAGAAGGATCGAACTGTTTTCACTTGTTTTTATGAGAAACATTCTGGTTTTCAAAGGGTCTTTTCATTTTTCCTAACTGGGGTTTCTGAAAATATTTCTTCAAAAATGATTTTTGATTTTTTTAAAGTGCTTATTCTCTGATTCTTATGAGTTTAATCGATTATGTGGAGTTTCTTCTCAACCCTAACTAGTTTATGTTGAAACCTCCAATTTTTGCACTATGTTTGGATTGTGAAGTTCGTCTTGTTTATTTGCTATATGATTCCTCTATGTGTTTGACTCTCATGAATAATGCTTCATTAAATTTGAATATGTTGTGATTTTACCCTAATATGTCCTATTAGGGTTTCAAGTTTGATTCTTTTTGTTTATACTCGATTTGTATACTTATTCATGGAAGCTTATGTTATTTTCCTTAAAATCAGTACTATTTCGATTCTTTGATTCCCTGATTCACTGTGATGATACTTATATGCTGATTTCCGATTATTTTCCTATTTTTCACAACTTTTAAATTATCTCTTACCTTACTCTGTGATTGACCGTGTTATTTGTTGATTCTTACTGCTTATTTCCTTAATTGAACTCTTTGTGTATTTACCCCACCTACCCCATACTTAAGTTATTGATTTCTTTCCTTAATTGTTTATTATTCTGTACCGTTGGTGAACTACTCCCTTAATTAAGGGAAGACCCTACTAATTTTATTCTTAATTGATTATGTAATTGTTTCTAATTACTGAACATTTGATTGTTTACCTTATTTACCTATCTCTCAGGTATTATATACACTCTCTTTTATTCTCACTACAGACGAACACTAGTTCAGCAATTCTCTCTTACACTTAAAAGCTTTCTGCTCTTTCTTGTTACTTGCTAATTTTACTGAACTAGCCGACTGTAAGCCAAGGCTAGTTATTGCACTACATTTGCTCTATATTCCGTGTCTGCTCTCCTTAACTGGTATGTTCTGATTCAATTTCAAGTCCAAAACTCTATGTGTTCTGTTATTGCTTTAGTTCACTGATTTCTAGTCCTGTTCCTGTTTACTATTTGGCTGTTCAATATGTAACTAGCATGCCTAAATCACTGTTTCACTTAGCATGTAGGTATTCTGTCCTGTCCAACTTGATTAACACGTTTAAAGACTCATCTATTTCTTTCTCTATCCTGCTTCAATTTGACGTTGCTCATGTATGTCAGCATGTTTGATTGTTTTCCTATTTTATTTATTTAGATTCTAGTACTAACCTGCTTGCTAAGTGATCTGATACCCCCAAGTAATTCTGGTTCTATACTTTTTGTCCAGAATAATATGTTTCCACATGTCTGTTCTGTGATCTATGCCCTACGTCTGTACTATTAGCTGTATTATTAATTCATTATCCTATAATTGAAAAGGCTTATGTGATCCTGTTGCTAGGTTAGTACGTTCTATGTTCCCCAATACCTACAATCCCTGAGTGAAATTTGTGTTTGAATGGTACTGTTTAAATTGTTTGTTGATTTCTCATAAGTTCATACTGTTTTTCTCAACTCTTTCATCCTTTCTGGGTAAAGAGAGGTAGCTGTTGATACCCATTTTTTCCTAAATATTTTAAATTGCATATATACTTTCAAAGTCATGCATTGACATTAATTGGTATTTTTCCACAATTTCTCTATATTTTTTATTAATTTGTCCAGCATTTTATTTCTAATAAATGATTACAAAATTGCATCACAAACCATTTCAAAGACATTTCTTGATTTAATTTATTATTTATGGTCCTATTAAGTCCAAATTATTTCATAAATAGTCAAATTGGTACATTTTGGCTATAATTGCAATGAATTAGTAATACTAAATAATCATTTTTTAAAATATTTCTATGCATGAAATTAATTTTTTATAATTAATAACTATTTTATAAATTGTTTTAATTAATTTATCTTGGGTATTTAACAAATGACCCTATTTTATTTCAATTATTGCCTATATAACCAGCCTAAACGCCTATTTAATTTAGCCCAATACACCCATGCCCAAATCTTACCCAAACCCGACCCAGTCTCGATAAATCTTGGTCGTTGATCATTTTTTATCAACAGTCCGGATTAATTCTTTCCTAATTTAATCTAAATGACCCCCCCCCAAACCCCTCACTCTCCTCTCACACTCCGCCGTCACCATTCACTCTCCTCTCCAAATCCTCTCTGCCCTAACAATAATTTCCTCTGGCCGTTGCTTGCCTACCGTCGATTGTGGTGGATTATCACCATCCTCCAGCCTTAACGGCTCTCCTACGCCGGGATTTTGCTATCTTTGAGGTCCTCAAGGGACCAGGGTCAGAACTCACATCTTTGGCCTGTTCTCACCTGTCTCAGGCCGCCGTGGCTCAATTCCAGTAAGATCTTCCTATATTTTGGCTAAACCTATGGTGTCTAGGCCGATGTTTTCGTCTCTGGGTTATTTCCTTAAAACCCTAATCTCATCTCTTAAACTTTTTAGATTTGTACAGATCTGAGAAGGATCGAACTGTTTTCACTTGTTTTTATGAGAAACATTCTGGTTTTCAAAGGGTCTTTTCATTTTTCCTAACTGGGGTTTCTGACAATATTTCTTCAAAAATGATTTTTGATTTTTTTAAAGTGCTTATTCTCTGATTCTTACTAGTTTAATCGACTATGTGGAGTTTCTTCTCAACCCTAACTAGTTTATGTTGAAACCTCCAATTTTTGCACTATGTTTGGATTGTGAAGTTCGTCTTGTTTATTTGCTATATGATTCCTCTATGTGTTTGACTCTCATGAATAATGCTTCGTTTAATTTGAATATGTTGTGATTTTATCCTAATATGTCCTATTAGGGTTTCAGGTTTGATTCTTTCTGTTTATACTCGACTTGTATGCTTATTCATGGAAACTTATGTTATTTTCCTAAAATCAGTACTATTTCGATTCTTTGATTCCCTGATTCACTGTGATGATACTTATATGTTGATTTCCGATTATTTTCCTATTTTTCACAACTTTTAAATTATCTCTTACCTTATTTTGTGATTGACCGTGTTATTTATTGATTCTTACTGCTTATTTCCTTAATTGAACTCTTTGTGTATTTACCCCTAATTACCTACCCCATACATAAGTTGTTTGATTTTATTTCCTTAATTGTTTCTTGTTCTGTACCGTTGGTGAACTACTCCCTTAATTAAGGGAAAACCCTACTAATTTTACTCTTAATTGATTCTGTTGTTGTCCCTAATTACTGAACAATTGATTGTTTACCTTATTTACCTAGCTCTCAACTATTATATATACTCTCTTCTATTCTAACTACAGACGAACACTAGTTCAGCAATTCTTTCTTACACTTAAAAGCTTTCTTCTCTTTCTTGTTACTTGCTACTCTTACTAAACTAGCCGGTTGTAAGCCAAACTAGTTATTGTACTACATTGCTCTATATTTTGTGTCTGCTCTCCTTAACTGGTATGTTCCATTCAATTTCAAGTCCAAAACTCTATGTGTTCTGTTATTGCTTTAGTTCACTGATTTCCAGTCCTGTTCCTGTTTACTATTTGGTTGTTCAATATGTAACTAGCATACCTAAATCACTGTTTCACTTAGCATGTAGGTATTTTGTCCTCTCCAACTTGATTAACATGTTTAAGGACTCGCCTATTGCTTTCTCTAGCCTGCTTCAATTTGACTTTGCTCATGTATGTTAGCATGTTTGATTGTTTGCCTATTTGTTTATTTAGATTCTGGTACTAACCTGCTTGCTAAGTGATCTGATACCCCCAAGTAATTCTAGTTCTATACTTATTGTCCAGAATAATATGTTTCCACATGTCTGTTCTGTGATCCATGCCCTATGTCTGTACTATTAGATGTATAATTAATACATTAATCCTATAATTGAAAAGGCTTCTGTGCTCCTGTTGCTAGGTTAGTATGTTCTATGTTCCCCAATACCTACAATCCCTTAGTGAAATCTGTGTTTGAATGGTACTGTTTAAATTGTTTGCTGATTTCTCATAAGTTCACATTATTTTTTTCAAAAAACTATTTTACTACTAATCAAATTCCTATTTTTCATAAAACCTCTTTACTTAATTGAGTCTTTTTTTCAATATTGTTTTCATATCAAAACCTTTTTAAAACTATGTCAAGCACTCTCACTTTACTCCTAGGTCCTTAGGTTCTACCCTTCCAGTGTGTGTACTGCCTTGGGATCCTTTTGAGAAACCTTGGAACTTTTGCACACTGGGGTTGGCTATTCTACACTGCACTTACTCAATCCCTATTATGAAAAGTGTGAGCACTACCCGAGATCCTTGAGGTCCTTAGGGAACTGTGACGCACCTGGACATGAAATTGGTTATGAAATCTTTGGCATTTTGAGACTACTGAAGGCTTGGGGTCATCATATGTCTTTTGGCCTGCTTCAGGCTCCCTATAGTTTAACTTATTTCCTTTTTACTTATGTAATTCATTCAGCCATTGGTCTGTTATAATATTTGTAAACAGATACTGGGGTGGCTAGTGAAAATAGGGAGGGTGGTTGTATGATCCTGTTGATATTATTAGGTAGAAAGCATGCTTTAGGCTTTACATTCTGTGTATTTGCATTAGACTCCATTTCCTAGGACCAATGTGTTCATCCAAATCATGTTAAACATTGCATTAGATATCCTGTTTCTAAGACTGCACATTTACTGCTTCAGCATATCACATGTCATTAATCCATGTGTTTTAACGCTGTATTAGTTCATCACTTAGAGATCATACTCCTAGGTCAATGAATAACTTCAACATAAAACTGTCACTCTTGTGTGCATTTAGAAATCATGTTCTAGGAATTCTGTTTGCATTCGCTTCAATACGCCTAGTTTTTAACTAAGATAAGCAACTGACCATGAAAAGGTATAAAAATCGTCTCTCATATAGATGTTATAGTTGTGAATAAAATCGTGACCAATTCCCTTTTTAAGTCTTCGTCACCTAGAGCAGCATATTGTAGGTTAAAACAACTTCTAAACTGTTAAACATCTCCTGTAATTGTGATCGCATACAGTCTCGCGCCTAGGTAAGCCTTAGGTAATTAATTGCTATAAAATTGGAAACTGCTTTGATTGTGTTTACTACTTAAAGGCTCACAGGTTTAAAAATTAGTAAGCAAACTGATTAGGACCCTGTAGTTGAGTTTATGAAACAGTGTTGCATATTCCTGTGCATTGATGTCACTTAGATATCCTGTCTTAGGATCCTTTATCTAATAAACTGCCTTTGTCTGTGTTTGAGATCCAGTCATCCGAGATCCTCCGACCCCTACTTTAGTGCTATGCCAGAGGGACATCGCCCTCCGACCGTTCAGGGTTCTTCTTCGGGGCAGCAGGATATGGTACTTGGGAGTTGTTACGAGCGTGGAGAGCCAGGTCATATGAGGAGGCAATGTCCCAGGTTTCAGGGCAAGGCCGTATAATAGGGTTATGAGCCGATGGGTCCAGCACCATCAGTCTGGCCACCTAGAGGTGGAGGACAGATCGGCAGGGGTCGTCCTAGGGGTGGAGGCCAGTCAGGGGGAGGTCAGGCATATCATATTCACCCTGGTGGAGCTCAATCATCCGGTACTCCAGCCAGATTCTATGCCATTCCGGACACATCAGATGCAGTGGCCTCAAACGCCGTGATCACAGGTATTATCTCAGTATGAGGTAGAGAGGCTTCTGTATTATTTGATCCAGGATCCACCTATTCATATGTTTCAGCATTATTTGCTCATTTTCTAGATTCTCCTCGCGATTCCTTGGGGTTTCCTATATATGTGTCCACTCATGTGGGAGATTCTATGGTGGTAGACAGGATTTATCGATCTTGTGTGATCACTTTCTGTGGATTCGAGACCAGAGCGGACCTTTTATTGCTTGACATGGTTGATTTTGAGATTATTCTAGGCATGGATTGGTTATCTCCTTATCATGTCGTGCTAGATTTCCATGCCAAGACAGTTACTTTAGCCATGCCCTAGTCGCCTAGGCTGGAGTGGAGAGCTTCCTCAGTTAGTGCAGCCAACCAGGTTATTTCATTCTTGAAGGCTCGACATATGGTCGAGAAGGGTTGTCTGGCCTATTTTGCTTATGTGCGGGACACCACCACCGAGTCTCCGACGATTGATTCAGTGCCAGTGGTTTGAGAGTTTGCTAATATATTTCCTTCAGACCTTCCAGGCATGCCTCCGGACTGTGATATTGATTTCTGCATTGATTTAGCTCAAAGCACCCAACCTATATCTATTCCTCCGTACCGTATGGCTCTGACGGAGGAGCTTGAAGAGTTGTTAGCTAAGGGTTTCATCAGACCGAGTGTATCACCGTGGGGTGCTCCAGTTCTATTC